>CM065590.1:318226257-318524743 GCA_033119425.1 Bufotes viridis
GACGCAGTGACCGTGGCTTTAATACAGAGTGGAGGGAGCCAGCGTTTTTAACCATCTCCCCATTCGAAAAATCTATTCAATAAATGGCCCCCAGATTGGGGACATTAGAGGGATTAAACTGATGAGAATAGTACTACAGAAAATACCACTCATATCGGGTGTGACAGTAAATTGCACGGCGCAGACGCAGTCACCGTGGGTTTAAAACAGAGTGGAGGGAGCCAGCGTTTTTTAACCATCTCCCTATCGAAAAATCTATTCAATAAATGGCCCCCAGATTGGGGACGTTAGAGGGATTAAACTGATGAGAATAGTACTACAGAAAATACCACTCATATTGGGTGTGACAGTAAATTGCACGGCGCAGACGCAGTGACCGTGGTTTAAAACAGAGTGGGAGGGAGCCAGCGTTTTTTAACCATCTCACCGTTCGAAAAATCTATTCAATAAATGGCCCCCAGATTGGGGACGTTAGAGGGATTAAACTGATGAGAATAGTACTACAGAAAAATACCACTCATATCGGGTGTGATAGTAAATTGCACGGGCAGACGCAGTCACCGTGGTTTAAAACAGAGTGCAGGAGCCAGCGTTTTTAACCATCTCCCTATCGAAAAATCTATTCAATAAATGGCCCCCAGATTGGGGACGTTAGAGGATTAAACTGATGAGAATAGTACTACAGAAAATACCACTCATATCGGGTGTGACAGTAAAATGCACGGCGCAGACGCAGTCACCGTGGTTTAAAACAGAGTGGAGGGAGCCAGCGTTTTTAACCATCTCCCGTTCAAAAAATCTATTTAATAAATGGCCCCCAGATTGGGGAGTCGGGACGTTAGAGGGATTAAACTGATGAGAATAGTACTACAGAAAATACCACTCATATCGGGTGTGACAGTAAATTGCACGGCGCAGACGCAGTCACCGTGGTTTAAACAGAGTGCAGGGAGCCAGCGTTTTTAACCATCTCCCGTTCGAAAAATCTATTTAATAAATGGCCCCAGATTGGGGAGTCGTGGGACGTTAGAGGGATTAAACTGATGAGAATAGTACTACAGAAAATACCACTCATATCGGGTGTGACAGTAAATTGCACGGCGCAGACGCAGTGACCGTGGTTTAATACAGAGTGGAGGGAGCCAGCGTTTTTTAACCATCTCCCGTCCGAAAAATCTATTCAATAAATGGCCCCAGATTGGGGACGTTAGAGGGATTAAACTGATGAGAATAGTACTACAGAAAATACCACTCATATCGGGTGTGACAGTAAATTGCACGGCGCAGACGCAGTCACCGTGGTTTAAAACAGAGTGGAGGGAGCCAGCGTTTTTTAACCATCTCCCTATCGAAAAATCTATTCAATAAATGGCCCCCAGATTGGGGACGTTAGAGGGATTAAACTGATGAGAATAGTACTACAGAAAATACCACTCATATTGGGTGTGACAGTAAATTGCACGGCGCAGACGCAGTGACCGTGGTTTAAAACAGAGTGGAGGGAGCCAGCGTTTTTTAACCATCTCACCGTTCGAAAAATCTATTCAATAAATGGCCCCCAGATTGGGGACGTTAGAGGGATTAAACTGATGAGAATAGTACTACAGAAAATACCACTCATATCGGGTGTGACAGTAAATTGCACGGGCGCAGACGCAGTCACCGTGGTTTAAAACAGAGTGGAGGGAGCCAGCGTTTTTTAACCATCTCCCCGCTCAAAAATCTATTTAATAAATGGCCCCCAGATTGGGGAGTCGGGACGTTAGAGGGATTAAACTGATGAGAATAGTACTACAGAAAATACCACTCATATCGGGTGTGACAGTAAATTGCACGGCGCAGACGCAGTGACCGTGGGATTAAAACAGAGTGGAGGGAGCCAGCGTTTTTTAACCATCTCCCGTTCGAAAAATCAATTCAATAAATGGCACCCAGATTGGGGACGTTAGAGGGATTAAACTGATGAGAATAGTACTACAGAAAATTATACTCATATCGGGTGTGACAGTAAATTGCACGGCGCAGACGCAGTCACCGTGGATAAAAACAAAGGGGAGGGAGCCAGCGTTTTTTTAACCATCTCACCGTTCGAAAAATCAATTCAATCCATCTTTTGGGGACCCTTGGTGTTGTACGTGGCTGGTTGGAGGAAGAAACCTTCAATGACATCACCGGGACGTGGCTAGCTTGGTATCCAACCTTGTGCAAATGAACTGTTTGCGGTTGTGCAAATGGACTGTTTGCGGTGCATTAAAAGGGGAGTTTGGTCTGTCAATGTCAGTGAAGCGGGCGTAACCCTTACACTACCTGATCGATACAACATCATACCTGATCGTATACACACACTGGATGTTTTAAAGCACGTTATTCCAAACAATTTAGGAATGTTAGTTGATTTATGCCCTTTATGGATTAAAACCCGACTCTGCGTCCACTACGTAATTTTCCATGGGAGTTTTGCCATAGATCCCCCTCCGGCATGCCACAGTCCAGGTGTTAGACCCCTTGAAACAACTTTCTCATCACTATTGTGGACAGAAAGAGTCCCTGTGGGTTTTAAAATTCGCCTGCCAATTGAAGTCTATGGCGGTTCGCCCGGTTCGCCCGCTCGTGAACATTTGCGGAAGTTCGCGTTCGCTGTTCGCGAACTGAAAATTTTATGTTCGCAACATCACTAGTGGAGAGTAGCCATGATAAGCAGAGAACAGAGCTCTTTGCAAACTTCTCTATCGATTCTGGCAGATCTGCTGCCTAGATCAAGTTACAGCAGCCTGTAACAGCAGCCACTGAAATGGAAAGGTACTGTTAATAAATGTTCCACATTTTGGAACAAAATATTGTGCAATTTTATACACAACCTTAATCAAAATCAGACATCTGCTGAATAAAATTGTGGGCCTTTGCAGGATTCCAAAATGTATTATTCTTTTTTATTTTTATTAGTAATTACTACTAAACTAATCCATATATCTCAAGTATAACGTATTGGCATTGTATTGATAGTTGTTAATGCCTGTTGAAGAAGCTGATACAACCTCTTTTGAAAGTTTTTTACATTAGTATCTTAACTAAACATGAAATTCTTCACCAAAAATTGCCTTCACCAACTTGAAATTGAAGCAGCACCAATAAAGAAAAAATATTCAGTCTGTTTTATGTTTGTTAGCTCCTATTGTTTAAATCAAGTTTTTATGTTAAACATATTTTAATAATTTTTGCAGAGGCCAGGAGTGAGCTGATAAACTGTGATATCATCTATTGTGAATGTTGATAATGTGATGGTTTTATGGTTTTTGAAAAGGAAGTCTCAACATATTATTAGGCCTAGTGGTGAATGCTTAAAATGCAAACATATATTTTTTAAATATAATGACATGGGAAATTTTAAAAAATCACCCAAAATTCTAAAAATTATATTTAAAGGCTGTGTACACCTTTGAAGGCAAATTTTGTTTATGATTGCATTTCACTAATTTTTGGTTAAAAGTTATATTTTTAATTGGCCTTTATTAAAAATATTGAGCCATTCTGTCACAAACGGTTAACTGTTTTTCTAACTGTGTGACTGGCACTTTCACTTTGACTTTGTGCTGGTCATCTAATAACCCTTATCCTGAAAGTACTAAGAGGTCATAAACACTCATTTAATCCACATTATTATAAGTAAGATAAGGATTGAGCTTTGATGAGTGTTTATAATGTCAGAGAGCAGAGATAAGGAGTCTGTCTGCTCCCAGATGAAGGAAAAAAATGAAAATTCACATGCAGCTAGTAGAGCATGTCAGCTCTGTACAGAAAAAAAAGATTCAATATTGTTAATAAAGACCAAATGAAAAAATGATTTTTAGCTCCAAAAGTACAATGCAATAATAAAAAAATATCCCCAAAGGTATACATAGCCTTTAACAAAATAGCAAATAGCAAATATAATCGCATCCTTCCACTCTATTCAATGTCTGTGGTACTAAAGAAAGTACCTATGTGCCTGATAAGCATAATGAGTGCTCTTTAAAACCTATTTATTTCCTGGAGCTAAATACATCTTGACTGTTGTTAGTAAGGGGCACATGGTTTTTAATGTCAGAGGCCCAGATCACTTTCAGTCCGCTGCTTAACACTTTTGGATAAGTAGAATGGTAAATAATGAACTTATACTTTGGTTATTTATTTTGCATAATGGAAATAATCTACCAGTATGCATTTCTATTTCAACAGCAATAATGTGTAGTAAAAGGTTGTATAAACAAAAGAGCCCATTAGTAATGTAATCAGCTAAGCAAATAAATGTGAGGTTATATTAGCAACCCTTTTAGCCATCATTGTCAGTTACAAAGGAATCATGGCAATTACTTCTGCATTTGTGCTGTTGCTTTGTGGTGAGTACCTGCATTATCAGATAAGCTTTTACACAGATTTTTTTTTTCAGCAAATCATTGTTAGGGTATATTCACATCATCGTTTAGTCTTACATTATTCAGATCCATCAGAAGAACAGAAAATGTAAAAAAAATGGATCAGTTCCGTCTGAGATCCACAACTGACTAAAATAGAGGATCTGTTTTATTTTCTGTTCTTCTGATGAACCAGAAGAACAGAAAACTATATAGAGATGTGCATCTACCCTAACTCTTGTGACCTGAAGCATTCACATAGCTATGGTTCTTCAACCAGGCTAAAGAAAAAATAGAAATACATCTTAAAGGATAACTGTCACATTTAGACCCAAATTTCAATGTTCATATATGTAGTTACCAATAACATGATATTCCAGAATCAATAATTATTAGACTTACTCGCCCCATATTTCATAAGATCCAGCCCTTAGCAACCAGTCTGCACAAAACTGCAATTTCCTTATTCAGTTAAGATGGCTGCTGCTGCCCTCACCCTGAGGCTAATCCCGCCTGCCCTCACTACCCACAATGCATTGAGCTCATCGTGCACTAGTTTCTGCACCTCAACCAATAGGTGCTCTCCACACAAGTGGTAGAACTGTGTGAACATTCTCTGTTGCGTGGACAAAGAAAACTAATGGTAAACTAGTCTTTATAATATAATAGCACTGCCTTACACTATATATATTCTGTCATGGGGACACACATATGTGCTGTATCACTGCTGTGATAGGGAGACATACATGGGCTGCAGAAGTACTGTCGTGGGAACACATATGTGCTGTATCACTGCTGTGATAGGGAGACATACATGGGCGGCAGAATTACTGTCATCGGGACACATGTGCTGTATCACTGCTGTGATAGGGAGACATACATGGGCAGCAGAATTACTGTCATGGGGCCACATCTGTGCTGTATCACTGCTGTGATAGGGGGACATACACGGGCTGCAGAATTACTGTCATGGGGACACACATATGTGCTGTATCACTGCTGTGATAGGGAGACATACATGGGCGGCAGAATTACTGTCATAGGGGCACATGTGCTGTATCACTGCTGTGATAGGGAGACATACATGGGCGGCAGAATTACTGTCATGGGGACACATATCTGCTGTATCACTGCTATGATAGGGAGACATACATGGGCGGCAGAATTACTGTCATGGGGCCACATCTGTGCTGTATCACTGCTGTGATAGGGGGACATACACAGGCTGCAGAATTACTGTCATGGGAACACATATGTGCTGTATCACTGCTGTGATAGGGAGACATACATGGGCGGCAGAATTACTGTCATGGGGACACATGTGCTGTATCACTGCTGTGATAGGGAGACATACATGGGCGGCAGAATTACTGTCATGGGGCCACATCTGTGCTGTATCACTGCTGTGATAGGGGGACATACACGGGCTGCAGAATTAGTGTCATGGGGACACATGTGCTGTATCACTGCTGTGATAGGGGGACATACATGGGCGGCAGAATTACTGTCATGGGGCCACATCGAGGGTTAACAGCCAAACAAAACTCTATATTTATTGCCCTGATTCTACGGTTTACAGGAACACCCCACATGTGGTCGTAAACTGATGTAAGGACAGGCGGCAGGGCACAGAAGGAAAGGAGCGCCATATGGTTTTTGGAAGGCAGATTTTGCTGGACTGATTTTTAGATGCCGTGTCCCATTTGAAGCCCCCTGATGCACCTTTACAGTAGAAACTCACAAAAATTTACCCCATTTTGGAAACTAGGGGATAAGGTGCCAGTTTTATTGGTACTATTTTGGGGTAAATATGATTTTTAATTGCTCTATATTACATTTTTGTGAGGCAAGGTAACCAAAAAGGGCTGTTTTGGCACTGTTTTTATTTTTAATTTTTACAAGATTCATCTGACAGGGTAGATCATGTGATATTTTTATAGAACAGATCGTTACGGACGTGGCAATACCCAATATGTATACTTTTTCTTATTTATTTAAGTTTTACACAATAATAGCATTTTTTAAACAAAAAATGATGTTTTAGTGTCTCCATATTCTGAGAGCTATAGCTTTTTTATTTTTTGACTGATTCTTTTAGTTATGGTCTCATATTTTGCGGGATGAGGTGTCGGTTTGATTGGTACTATATTGGGGGCATACGCCTTTTTGATCGCTTGGTGTTACAATTTTTGTGATGTAAGTTCACAAAAATGGCTTTTTTGGCACTGTTTTTATTTTTATTTTTTACGGTGTTCAGCTGAGGGGTTAGATGATGTGATATTTTTATAGAGCAGGCCCTCACGGACGCGGGATACCCAATATGTATCCTTTTTTTATTTATTTAGGTTTTACACAATCATTTTTTAAACAAAAAAATCATGTTTTAGTGTCTCCATAGTCTGAGAGCCATAGTTTTTCAGTTTTTAAGCGATTGTCTTAGGTTGGGTATCATTTTTGCGGGATGAGGTGACGGTTAGATTGGTACTATTTTTGGGGTCATATGACTTTTCGATCGCTTGCTATTACACTTTTTGTGATGTAGGGTGACAAAAAATGGCTTTTTGACAAAGTTTTTATTATTATTTTTTACAGTGTTCACTTGAGGGGTTAGGTCATGTGGTATTTTTATAGAGCAGGTCCTTACGGACGTGGCGATACATAATATGTCTACTTTTAAAAAAAAAATTAATTTAACACGAAAAAGCATTTTTAAAACAAAAGAAATCATGTTTTAGTCTCAGAGCCATAGTTTTTTAATTTTTAGGGCGATTGTTTTTGGTAGGGGCTCATTTTTTGCAGGATGAGGTGACGGTTTTATTGGTACTATTTTGGGCGGCGTACGCCTTTTGATCGCTTTGTGTTAGAATTTTTGTCATAAGGTGACAAAAATGGCTTTTTTACATGGTTTTTATTTTTATTTTTTACGGTGTTCACCTAAGGGGTTAGGTCATGTGATATTTTTATAGAGCTGTTTTTTACGGACGTGGCGATACCAATTATGTATATTTTTTATTTTTATGACAAACAGATTTGAAAAAAGACCATTTTTATTTTATTCTCATTTAAATTTTTATTTATTTATTTTTAACTTTTTTTTTTTTTTTAACTTATCAAGACCCATCTGGATCCTGAAGATCCAGTGGGCCTGATCACTGTACAGTGCATTGCAATAGTCATCTATTGCAATGCACTGTATAGTCAGTGCTACATTTACACTAAGGCTGATGAGACCCTCAGGGTCTCATCAGCCTTAGATAACTTAGCAACCAGGACGCCTTTGTAAGGCGTCCGGTTGCCATGGCAACTCATCGCGCCGCTGCGATCAGCAGCAGCAGCGCGATAGAAGAGAGAGGAGCTCCATCCCTCTTAACCCCATGGATGCCGCGGGCGGCTGCTAACCGCGGCATCTATGGGGTTAAACGCCCCAGATCGGTGTCAGCACCGATCTGGGGTGTGCAGCAGAGTGTTAGCTGTAAGTCACAGCTAACACTCGCTGATGAATACAGCCGGCAGCAGGAGGAGCGGAGCAGAGGGGGCGGGAACAACCAGGAGGAGGAACGGAGGGGGCAGCGGGGGACATATGGAGGCATATGGGGGCAATGATGGCCGCATGTGGGGGCAGTGGGGGCATTTATTTATAAAAAGGCACTGGGGGCACGGGAGCAGACTGGGGCACTAACGGGATTTCAGACTGCAGTCTCCAGAGTGGAGATCGCAGCCTGAAACCAGCATAATAGAGAGCTCTCACTTCCGGGAGCGCGCACGTACAAGTTACTGTGCGTCTCCCGTCCTCCAGGAGATAGACGGACCTCACATAGCAACCTGTTTTTAGGCTAAGGAAAAAATAGGCGCTGAGGGGGGCAAAATGAGAGTTTTATAGGGGTTCAGGGATAATGAAAAAAAAATGAAGATGGCCACTAATGTCATGAAGATGGTCTCTATTAAGATATTGAAAAAAAAAATATGTGACAGTTATCCTTTAAGGAGGAAGAATGTTAGTCCGGTATTTTTTAAACTTTTCCATTTTGGAACCTGCACATTAAACTACAGGTACAGATATGTCCTTCCTTATCTTTCCTCATGGGTTGAGATATCAAGACAAGAGTAGCGCAAGCTTTGAAAAAAAATAACATTTGTGTCAGGAGTTGTAACACAATTTTTTTTTAAAGCTGGTCATAGGGCACCACTCATCTCTGAATATCTAAAGGAAAGAGCAGAGGTAGAGGGGGACACACCAGTCTGCCTGTTTGTATATTCATGTTGTACTATAAATTTTTTATTTTTTTTTAAATAAAAAAAAAATATATGAAATCAACTTTAACACAGAACTAGTGTTGAGCTAACAGTTCGAGCATTTGGGGTGTCCGTGACACGGACCCGAACCCGGACATTTTCAAAAAAGTTCGGGTTCGGGTCCGGTGTTCGTCGATTACTTCCCGCTTTCTGAAGGGCTGCACAGCAGCCAATCAGCTAGTGTTTTACTTCTTGCCCTAAGAGCCCATCACAGCCATGCCTACTAATGGCATGGCTGTGATTGGCCAAGTGCAGCATGTGACCCAGCCTCTATTTCGTCTCAGTACTGGCAAGTCACCGTCAGTAGATTGGATTGAATTAAAGTGACAAAGTAAATTGAATTAATCACCGTGAAGGAGTCACTAAAACATAACTTTTATTTCGATATTAAGAAAAGGGGACAAATAGTGAATTAGACACCTCCAGTAGAGATAGGGGGAAATAAGCTGGGGGGCAGAAGGGTGCTATCCCTATTTCTGGCCCTATGGCTAATATACCCTGCCTATCAAAACGGAATGGCCGCCCCGATAGGGGCGATCCCGTGTCAGGAACCTCCTGATGACCCTATCTGGCTCCTGACATAGGATAGTACCCACCACCAAGTGTGTGAAGACAATAGTCAATTGTAGTCCGTCAGTCCAATACTAGTCCGTCTCTATATTAGATCAGTATGTATACTGTATGAATATCAAGAGATATATACAATAATTAAATATAGGAGGACATAGTTATCAACCCTGATATTTATATCATATTACCAAGATCAAGGCCATAGATTGACAAACAGCCCATACGCTAGGGTTATTCCATCTCCCATATATATGTACTATGATAAGCTATATAGGTAGAGGCCTAGTTGGTATATAAATGGACGACGGTACAACTGATACACATTTGTATCCAATATCATATAATTGCTCACATTGGTACCATAAAAAATTCTAAACTATCAATAATGATGTCTACTATCAAGCTCATCAATGAAACAGAGAGCCTAATCCCAATCCCAACGCGTTTCACCACCGGATTTGACCGGTCGGATCATCAGGGGATTCATGGTAAAATGGGTGCAATAACCCTCAGTACCCAGTTAAGAACCAAAAATGTCAGGTGAAGACCTTACGTATTGTAGTATAGAAGACAGATCAGCACTAAAATACTGCATCAAAACAATAACTTCATCTGGTTATAAAGTGGCCATAAGATATAAGCCACTAGATACATTCTTTGATGTCCCGAGAGGAAGGAAAACTCTCATGTGACCAGTTTAACCCTCAATAAGTAGATAATACGTAGGCAGAGTACTATTAATTATTAAATTGGTCACTCATTCAAAAGGTCTGAGGACCAATACTTGCGTGTGCCCCCAAAAAGGCAAGCCGGTCTGTGCCAATAGACAGGGTCGCGCTCATGCTCCGTCCACGTGTCGATGCTGTCTGTACTGGCCGTGCCGGAAGTTAACATTTTTAAAAGGTCGGCGCGCCAGTCAGGCCCCGCCTATCTCTTCCGGTCACGTGGTTAGATCACCTGACCTGAGACGCAGCGCTGCGTGTCAAAAAGACAGCGTTAGCGTTTCAGTGGGTATTCCTCATCTTAGTATTGGATCGGATACAAGGGCGGCTAAGATAAATGTATGGTTATTTAATATCCGATTGTTCAAATTGTTTGCTGGAGGATTTTAAATGAATAATCAGGGAACCAATATAGATAAAGTTAGGTTCCCTGGGGTAAGTCAAAGGTATACAAATGTATATATCCCGGGCATAAGATTAGTCAGGGAGGGAATTTAACCCCCGTGACTGTATCTCAAAAATCCCGGGGATAAGATCACCCTATGTGGGTGCATCTAAACCTATTAACTAGTCTTGGTCAAAGAAATATAATAAAAGCACACCATTCCCTAAATGAAGCAGGAAAAATCTATGTTATCATTGAGACCTATAGGAGCCCGGGTATATAGTTTATAAATCCATCGGGCTTCTTTTTGTCTCAAAATTTGATCTGCATTGCCCCTTCTAATTGTGGGTTTCACCACCTCAATGGCCTGGAATAGAATCTTCGTTGGTTGATTGTGGTGTACAGTTTGAATATGTCTCAGGATTGTTTTATCACGTTTGTTTCTGACATCACCCACATGTTCAAGAATGCGGGTTTTAAAGTTTCTACCGGTCTTTCCTACATAACCTTTTCCACATTCACATTTCATCAAATATATCACCCCTTGGGTGTTGCAATTAGCAAAATCTCTAATTTTATAGGTGTTTTGACCTAGGGCATCCTGGAAGCTATCTCCTGTTTGGATGTAATTACAGGCCTTGCAGTGGCCACATTTGTAGTTGCCACTGCATCGTCTATCTAGCCAGGTTCCCATTTTTGCCGGGGGTTCAAAGTGGCTCTTGACCAAAAAATCCCTTATGTTATGGCCCCTTCTGTATGTAATTGAGGGAAAATCTGGTAAGTATTGTCCCAAATCTGGGTCTGTTTTAAGGAGTGACCAATATCTGTCCAAAATGTTCCTAATTTCCTTATGTGCCGAATCATATGATCCTATTATTCTCAGTGTGTTGTCCCGCTTTCTGAAGGGCTGCACAGCAGCCAATCAGCTAGCGTTTTACTTCTTGCCCTAAGAAGCCATCACAGCCATGCCTACTAATGGCATGGCTGTGATTGGTCAAGTGCAGCATGTGACCCAGCCTCTATTTAAGCTGGAGTCACGTAGCGCCGCACGTCACACTGCTCTGATTAGTGTAGGGAGAGGACGCAGCTTCTGTCAGGGCGAGATAGACAGGGATAAAGAAGTGTATGATCTACATTTCTACACCTGTGCATCAGAACAACTCAGCTGAGCTGTTCACTGAAAGTCACTATTTTGTTTAGACTGGCCAGAGCGATTTTTACTGGCACATGTAACTGGGCTGACCGGCGGTGGCCATTTTGGGACTTGTGGTGCGCCAGCACAAGCTGCCACAGAGCCTAAACCAAAGCTCCAAAGAAGTGAAAAATCTACACTTGTGAATCAGAACAACAGCGATTCAGCTGCTCAGTCAAAGTCAATTTTTTTCCTGGCTGGGCAGACCGTTTTCTGGCACATGTTACTGGGCTGATAGGCGGCGGGCATTTTGGGACTTGTGGTGCTACAGCAAAAGCTGCCACAACGTCCATTAATCTCATGTAATAGTCGATTTTTTCATAGATATACTACATCAGGGGTTTGGCTGTGCTTGTGTCACCCATACTAACTGCAAAGATATTTAATATATCAGTGGTGAAACTGAAAGTAACCCACTTGGATAGCAAATCCCATGAATGTGCTGTTCCAGCTAGGCTAGCCAGTGCCACTACAGCCAAGTCCAATACTGTCAGCCAGAAATATTTTTTTTTTTATGTGCCAGAAATATAAATTAAAAAAGCTTTCATCGTAATAATAAAATTATTCTGGTGTTAGACCAGAAGAAGCACTCCTGTTGTAATTAATACTGTAAAAGGCTTAGGCAATATTTCTCCCAGTGTGGGAAATTTATCTAGCAAAACTAGCATTTTAAAAATTCCGGTGTTCTGAAATACCAGCAGTCCTCTTGTAATTAATACCGCAAAAAGGCATTATATCATCCAGTGTTGTAATTTTGGTGAAAAAAAGGCCAATTTAATCAATCTGGTGTTAGTTGCACCAGAAACAGTAGGCCTCACGTTTTTACTCCTGTAAAAAGGAATTAATACAGGAAAAAGGCATTACATTATCCAGTGTTGTAATTTTGGTGAAAAAAAGGCCAATTTAATCAATCTGGTGTTAGTTACACCAGAAACAGTAGGCAGCACGTTTTACTCCTGTAAAAGGAATTAATACCGGAAAAGGCATTACATTGTCCAGTGTTGTAATTTTGGTGAAAAAAGGCCAATTTAATCAATCTGGTGTTAGGTACACCAGAAACAGTAGGCCTCACGTTTTTACTCCTGTAAAAAGGAATTAATACCGGAAAAAGGCATTACATTGTCCAGTGTTGTAATTTTGGTGAAAAAAAGGCCAATTTAATCAATCTGGTGTTAGTTACACCAGAAACAGTAGGCCTCACGTTTTTACTCCTGTAAAAGGAATTAATACAGGAAACAGGCATTACATTATCCAGTGTTGTAATTTTGGTGAAAAAAGGCCAATTTAATCAATCTGGTGTTAGTTACACCAGAAACAGTAGGCAGCACGTTTTTACTCCTGTAAAAAGAAATTAATACCGAAAAAGGCATTACATTGTCCAGTGTTGTAATTTTGGTGAAAAAAGGCCAATTTAATCAATCTGGTGTTAGGTACACCAGAAACAGTAGGCCTCACGTTTTTACTCCTGTAAAAAGGAATTAATGCCGGAAAAAGGCATTACATTGTCCAGTGTTGTAATTTTGGTGAAAAAAAGGCCAATTTAATCAATCTGGTGTTAGTTAGACCAGAAACAGTAGGCCGCATGTTTTTACTCCTGTAAAAAGGAATTATATCTCCCCGTGTGGGAATCTATGTACCAAAATTAGCATTTTAAAAATTCTGGTGTCCAATTTGCAGCAGTTTTCTTGTAATTAATACCGGAAAAAGGAATTATAATGGGAATTTTGGGGCTAAAAAATAATATATTTTATTGTGGTGCGAGTTGAATCGCAACAATGAGGAAACATTCTATTAAGGGACGAGGACGCGGTCGTGGTGGTGTCCGTGGAGCTTCTGTTGCTGGCAGACTGAACAGGAGGAGGTCAGGGAGGAAGACTGGGTGGAAGACGATGCAGAGGACGATGAGGTCTTAGACCCCACATGGACTGAAGGTCGTGCCGCTGACTTAAATAGTTCAGAGGAAGAGGCAGTGGTGAGACCGAGACAACAGCAAAGCCAAAGAGGGAGCAGGGGGCAAAAGCAGAACAGCCGCCGTCCAGAGAGTTCGCCTGCTATTGGCCAGCGCCAACAGAGACCCAGCACCCCAAAGGCATCTTCATGGAGTTCCCTGGCATGGCACTTCTTCAAACAATGTGCTGACGACAAGACCAGAGTGATTTGCACGCTGTGCCATCAGACCCTGAGGCGAGGCATTAACGTTCTTAACCTGAGCACCACCTGCATGATCAGGCATCTACATGCAAAGCATGAACTGCAGTGGAGTACACACCTTAAAAACAAGGAACCCGCTCAGGCTCCCCTGCTCCCTCTACCGCTGCTGCCTCGGCTTCCGCCTCGAGAGGAATGTTGCCACCTGCCGAGCAGCAAACAGACGATGTGCCACCGACACCACCACCACCACCGTCACCTAGCGTCTCCACTATTTCACACAGCAGCGTTCAGCTCTCCATCTCTCAAACCTTTGAGAGGAAGCGCAAATTCCCACCTAGTCACCCTCGAGCCCTTGGCCTGAATGCCAGCATTTCTAAACTACTGGCCTTTGAAATGCTGTCATTCCGGCTGGTGGACACAGACAGCTTCAAACAGCTGATGGCCATGGCTGTCCCCCAGTATGTGGTTCCCAGCCGCCACTACTTCTCCAAGACAGCCGTGCCTTCCCTGCACATGCAAGTGTCCGATAAAATCAAGTGTGCACTGCGCAACGCCATTTGTGGCAAGGTCCACCTAACCACAGATACGTGGACCAGTAAGCACGGCCAGGGACGCTATATCTCCCTAACTGCACACTGGGTGAATGTAGTGGCGGCTGGGCCCCAGACGGATAGTTCCTTGGCGCACGTCCTTCCGCCGCCTAGGATCGCAGGGCATCATTCTCTGCCTCCTGTAGCCTCCTCCTCCTACTTGGCTTCCTCCTCCACTGCTTCCACCAGCTCATCCAGTCAGCCACACACCTTCACCACCAACTTCAGCACAGCCCGGGGTAAACGTCAGCAGGCCATTCTGAAACTCATATGTTTGGGGGAAAGGCCCCACACCGCGCAGGAGTTGTGGCGGGGTATTGAACAACAGACCGACCAGTGGTTGCTGCCGGTGGGCCTCAAGCCCGGCCTGGTGGTGTGCGATGATGGGCGAAATCTCGTCGCAGCTCTGGGACTAGCCGGTTTGACACACATCCCTAGGCGCATGTGCTGAATTTGGTGGTGCAAAAGTTCATTCACAACTACCCAGACATGTCAGAGCTGCTGCATAAAGTGCGGGCCGTCTGTGCGCGCTTCCGGCGTTCACATCCTGCCGCTGCTCGCCTGTCAGCGCTACAGCGGAACTTCGGCCTTCCCGCTCACCGCCTAATATGCGACGTGCCCACCAGGTGGAACTCCACCTTGCACATGCTGGAGAGACTGTGCGAGCAGCAGCAGGCCATAGTGGAGTTTCAGCTGCAGCACGCACGGGTCAGTCGCACTGCGGAACAGCACCACTTCACCACCAATGATTGGGCCTCCATGCGAGACCTGTGTGCCCTGTTGCGCTGTTTCGAGTACGCCACCAACATGGCCAGTGGCGATGCCACTGTTATCAGCGTGACAATACCAATTCTATGTCTCCTAGAGAAAACGCTTAGGGCGATGATGGAAGAGGAGGTGGCCCAGGAGGAGGAGGAGGAAGAGGGTTCATTTTTAGGACTTTCAGGCCAGTCTGTTAGAAGTGGCTCAGAGGGAGGTTTTTTGCAACAGCAGAGGGCAGGTACAAATGTGGCCAGCCCACTACTGGAGGACGAGGAGGATGAGGAGGAGGTGGAGGAGGATGAGGATGAAGCAGGTTCACAGCGGGGTGGCACCCAGCACAGCGCAGGCACATCCCTGGTGCGTGGCTGGGGGGATACAGAGGATGATGACGATACGCCTCCCACAGAAGACAGCTTGTCCTTACCTCTGGGGAGCCTGGCACACATGAGCGATTACATGCTGCAGTGCCTGCGCAACGACAGCAGAGTTGCCCACATTTTAACGTGTGCTGACTACTGGGTGGCCAACCTGCTGGATCCACGGTACAAAGACAATGTGCCCACTTTACTTCCTGCACTGGAGCGTGATAGGAAGATGCGCGAGTACAAGCGCACGCTGGTAGACGCGCTCCTGAGAGCATTCCCAACTGTCACAGGGGAACAGGTGGAAGGCCAAGGCCAAGGCAGAGGAGGAGCTAGAGGTCGCCCACGCAGCAGTGTCACGGCCAGCTCCTCTGAGGGCAGGGTTAGCATGGCAGAAATGTGGAAAAGTTTTGTCTCCACGCCACAGCTAACTGCCCCACCACCTGATACGGAACGTGTTAGCAGGAGGCAACATTTCACTAACATGGTTGAACAGTATGTCTGCACACAACTCCACGTACTGACGGATGGTTCGGCCCCATTCAACTTCTGGGTTTCCAAATTGTCCACGTGGCCAGAATTAGCATGTTATGCCTTGGAGGTGCTGTCCTGCCCGGCGGCCAGCGTTTTATCTGAACGTGTATTCAGCACGGCAGGGGCGTCATTACTGACAAACGCAGCCGCCTGTCCGCAGCCAACGTGGACAAGCTGACGTTTATAAAAATGAACCAGGCATGGATCCCACAAGACCTGACCCTCCCTTGTGCAGAGTAGTCCTTAATAACTGCCTTAAACCATGTTGTCTTGTACTCCTGGCCACTTCTTCATTGAAAAATCAATTTTTGAAATTAAGTAGGATCTTGGGGTGCAACCCAGAGTTGAATGAACCTTCCCTCTGTCTGGGTGCCGGGGCCAAAGTACATGAAAGTGTCCTTCTCCTGTGCTGGGTGATATGAATGTTATACTTGTGCTGTCTGACATGTCTCCTTTGTGTGGGTGCAGGGGGCCAAAGTCACTGAAAGCGGCCTTCTCCTGTGGTGGGTGATCGAAATGCCTGATTCTCTGCTGTGGGACCTCTCTCTCTTTCTGGGTGCAGGGGTCAAAGAAACAAAAGGTGGCCTACTCCTGTGGTGGTTGACATGATGCCTGATTCTCTGCTGTGGGACCTCTCTCCTCCGTGTGGCTGCAGGGGTCAAGGTCTCTAAAAGTGCCCTTCTCCTGTGGTGGTTGATGTAAAACTGATGCTTGTGCTATCTGACCTGTCTCCTCTGTGTCGGTGCTAAGGCCTAAGTAACTAAATGGTGGCCTTCTCCTGAGGTGGTTGATATGATGCCTGATTATGTGCTGTGGGACCTCTCTCCTCTTTCTGGGTGCAGGGGTCAAATTAACTAAAGGTGGCCTACTCCTGTGGTGGGTGATCTGTAAAACTGATGCTTGCGCTATCTGACCTGTCTCCTCTGTGTCGGTGCTAAGGCCTAAGTCACTGAAAGCGGCCTTCTCCTGTGCTGGCTGATATAAATGCCTGAATCTCTGCTGTGGGACCTCTCTCCTCCGTGTGGCTGCAGGGGTCAAAGTCTCTAAAAGTGCCCTTCTCCTGTGGTGGTTGATGTAAAACTGATGCTTGTGCTATCTGACCTGTCTCCTCTGTGTCGGTGCTAAGGCCTAAGTCACTGAAAGCGGCCTTCTCCTGTGCTGGCTGATATAAATGCCTGAATCTCTGCTGTGGGACCTCTCTCCTCCGTGTGGCTGCAGGGGTCAAAGTCTCTAAAAGTGCCCTTCTCCTGTGGTGGTTGATGTAAAACTGATGCTTGTGCTATCTGACCTGTCTCCTCTGTGTCGGTGCTAAGGCCTAAGTCACTGAAAGCGGCCTTCTCCTGTGCTGGCTGATATAAATGCCTGAATCTCTGCTGTGGGACCTCTCTCCTCCGTGTGGCTGCAGGGGTCAAAGTCTCTAAAAGTGCCCTTCTCCTGTGGTGGTTGATGTAAAACTGATGCTTGTGCTATCTGACCTGTCTCCTCTGTGTCGGTGCTAAGGCCTAAGTCACTGAAAGCGGCCTTCTCCTGTGCTGGCTGATATAAATGCCTGAATCTCTGCTGTGGGACCTCTCTCCTCCGTGAGGCTGCAGGGGTCAAAGTCTCTAAAAGTGCGCTTCTCCTGTGGTGGTTGATGTAAAACTGATGCTTGTGCTATCTGACCTGTCTCCTCTATGTCGGTGCTAAGGCCTAAGTAACTAAATGGTGGCCTTCTCCTGAGGTGGTTGATATGATGCCTGATTATGTGCTGTGGGACCTCTCTCCTCTTTCTGGGTGCAGGGGTCAAATTAACTAAAGGTGGCCTACTCCTGTGGTGGGTGATCTGTAAAACTGATGCTTGCGCTATCTGACCTGTCTCCTCTGTCTCGTTGCTAAGGCCTAACTCACTGAAAGTGGCCTTGTCATGTGCTGGGTGATATAAATGTTATACTTGTGCCATCTGACATGGTTGCCGGGGTCCCATTAAATGGTGGCCTACTCCTGTGGTGGGTGATCTAAATGCCTGATTCTCTGCTGTGAAACCTCACTCCTCCGTCTGGGTGCTGTGAAACCTCTCCTCCGTCTGGGTGCAGGGGTCAAAGTCTCTAAAAGTGGCCTTCTCTTGTGCTGGGTGATGTAAAACTGATGCTTGTACCATCTGACATGGGTGCAGGGGTCAAATTAACTAAATGGTGGCCTACTCCTGTGGTGGGTGATATGATGCCTGAATATGTGCTGTGGGGCCTCTCTCCTCTTTCTGGGTGCAGGGGTCAAAGTAACTAAAAGTGGCCTTCTCCTGTGCTGGATGGTATAAATGTAATGCTTGTGCTATCTGACATGTCTCCTCTGTCTGGGTGCTAAGGCCTAAGTCACTGAAAGTGGCCTTCTCCTGTGGTGGTTGATATGATGCCAGATTCTCTGCTGTGGGACCTCTCTCCTCTGTCTGGATGCTGGGGTCGAAAGTAACTAGTAAGTGACCTTCTCCATGTGGTGGGTGATTTGAAGCCTGATTCTGTGCTATGGGACCTAACTCCACTGATATTGGTTAAATGTTTATTTATTTCTATGTTAAGTCATCATTTCCCTGATCTACGTTTGTTTGCAGGGATTTACTCTACATTTTGCTGCCGTTGCAGCCCTCTAGCCCTTCTCCGTGGAGTCATTTACAGCCTATCTTAGTGCCTCTGTGTCGGTGCTAAGGCCTAAGTCACTGCAAGCGGCCTTCTCCTGTGCTGGCTGATATAAATGCCTGAATCTCTGCTGTGGGACCTCTCTCCTCCGTGTGGCTGCAGGGGTCAAAGTCTCTAAAAGTGCCCTTCTCCTGTGGTGGTTGATGTAAAACTGATGCTTGTGCTATCTGACCTGTCTCCTCTGTGTCGGTGCTAAGGCCTAAGTCACTGAAAGCGGCCTTCTCCTGTGCTGGCTGATATAAATGCCTGAATCTCTGCTGTGGGACCTCTCTCCTCCGTGTGGCTGCAGGGGTCAAAGTCTCTAAAAGTGCGCCTTCTCCTGTGGTGGTTGATGTAAAACTGATGCTTGTGCTATCTGACCTGTCTCCTCTGTGTCGGTGCTAAGGCCTAAGTCACTAAATGGTGGCCTTCTCCTGAGGTGGCTGATATGATGCCTGATTATGTGCTGTGGGACCTCTCTCCTCTTTCTGGGTGCAGGGGTCAAATTAACTAAAGGTGGCCTACTCCTGTGGTGGGTGATCTGTAAAACTGATGCTTGTGCTATCTGACCTGTCTCCTCTGTCTCGGTGCTAAGGCCTAACTCACTGAAAGTGGCCTTGTCATGTGCTGGGTGATATAAATGTTATACTTGTGCCATCTGACATGGTTGCCGGGGTCCCATTAAATGGTGGCCTACTCCTGTGGTGGGTGATCTAAATGCCTGATTCTCTGCTGTGAAACCTCTCTCCTCCGTCTGGGTGCAGGGGTCAAAGTCTCTAAAAGTGGCCTTCTCTTGTGCTGGGTGATGTAAAACTGATGCTTGTACCATCTGACATGGTTGCCGGGGTCCCATTAACTAAATGGTGGCCTACTCCTGTGGTGGGTGATCTAAATGCCTGATTCTCTGCTGTGAAACCTCTCTCCTCCGTCTGGGTGCAGGGGTCAAAGTCTCTAAAAGTGGCCTTCTCCTGTGCTGGGTGATGTAAAACTGATGCTTGTGCCATCTGACATGGTTGCCGGGGTCCCAATTAAATGGTGGCCTACTCCTGTGGTGGGTGATCTAAATGCCTGATTATGTGCTGTGGGACCTCTCTCCTCTGTCTGGGTGCAGGGTCAAATTAACTAAAGGTGGCCTACTCCTGTGGTGGGTGATCTGTAAAACTGATGCTTGCGCTATCTGACCTGTCTCCTCTGTCTCGTTGCTAAGGCCTAACTCACTGAAAGTGGCCTTGTCATGTGCTGGGTGATATAAATGTTATACTTGTGCCATCTGACATGGTTGCCGGGGTCCCATTAAATGGTGGCCTACTCCTGTGGTGGGTGATCTAAATGCCTGATTCTCTGCTGTGAAACCTCCCTCCGTCTGGGTGCTGTGAAACCTCTCCTCCGTCTGGGTGCAGGGGTCAAAGTCTCTAAAAGTGGCCTTCTCTTGTGCTGGGTGATGTAAAACTGATGCTTGTACCATCTGACATGGGTGCAGGGGTCAAATTAACTAAATGGTGGCCTACTCCTGTGGTGGGTGATATGATGCCTGAATATGTGCTGTGGGGCCTCTCTCCTCTTTCTGGGTGCAGGGTCAAAGTAACTAAAAGTGGCCTTCTCCTGTGCTGGATGGTATAAATGTAATGCTTGTGCTATCTGACATGTCTCCTCTGTCTGGGTGCTAAGGCCTAAGTCACTGAAAGTGGCCTTCTCCTGTGGTGGTTGATATGATGCCAGATTCTCTGCTGTGGGACCTCTCTCCTTTGTCTGGATGCTGGGGTCGAAATAATAGTAAGCGACCTTCTCCATTGGTGGGTGATTTGAAGCCTGATTCTGTGCTATGGGACCTAACTCCAATTAATATTGGTTAATTTTTATTTATTTTATGTTAAGTCATCATTTCCCTATCTACGTTTGTTTGCAGGGGATTTACCTACATTTTGCTGCCTTTTGCAGCCCTCTAGCCCTTTCCGGGAGTCTTTTACAGCCTTTTTAGTGCCCAAAAGTTCGGGTCCCCATTGACTTCTATGGGGTTCGGGTTCGGGATGAAGTTCGGGTTGAGTTCGGATCACGAACCCGGACATTTTCCGGAAGTTCGGCCGAACCTCTCGAACCCGAACATCCAGGTGTTCGCTCAACTCTACACAGAACTATAAAAAGTAATGAAAGGTAAATAGCTGAAATAGCCTCAAAATAAGCTAAAGGCCTCCTTATGCCAGGTCACTCAGCAGGCGATTAGCAGGAATGAACCACTAATTTTTGATAATTACATGTAGCAATCATCTCCTCTGTATGGGACCAAGCAATCAGTACTGTGATCGCTCATGTCCATAACGAATCATTGCTTCTGGACAGCAGATCCCTATTTATACAGAACAGTCTGCTGCAAAGAAACAATGATTTTACTGTCCGCATCAATGATACTTTCACCCAATCAATTGGGTTAAGGCCAGCACCTTTACACGGGGCAATTAGCGAAAAATGATATTTAATCAGAAAATAAAACAGACTACAAAAATGCAGTATGTTAAGGTATGCATAATTAATTGCAAATATTAGATGATACATAAGGTGATGCCTTTGTGATGCTTTGAGTGTTGGGCGCGAATATTCAAATTGCGAATTCTGATCGTGAATATCGCCACTTCGAGAATTCGTAAATATTTAGAATATAGTGCAATATATTCGTATTTTCGAGTATTCTAGATTTTGTTTCCTCTGAACCCATGATCCCTCCCTGCTTCTTGCTTGTAGGCCAATGTGAAGGCTGCAATGTCTTTGTCTGAGCTTAGCAACATCCTTAGCAACCAATAGGAATGTTGCCTACCCCTTACTATATAAGAACCTATCCAGCAGCCATTTTCTGCAGTTTTTTGTCAGTTCTAAGAGAGATAGCAGTATCATTGCTGTGCTCTGTGTTTTGTTGTGTCACATTACATTAGATAGTTAGTTAACTTATATATATAATACAGAAAGTTAGTGGGAGATAGTCAGTGTAGGTTAGATTGTGATATAGTGTAGCTGATAGGTTCCAGTGCAGGGTGTTAGGTAGTGTGATATGCTGTTCATACATACATGCTACAGACATAGTACTGTGATGTCACAACTACAGTTGAGTGAACAAGTTCGAGTTCGCCGAGTTCGGCCGAACTTCTTAAAAAAATTCAGGTTCGGAACCCGAACTTGAGCGCAAACCCGAACCCCATAGAAGTCAATGGGGACCCGAACTTTGGGGCACTAAAATGGCTCTTAAAATGTCCAGGAAAGGGCTAGAGGGCTGCAAAGGGCAGCTAAATGTGGATAAGTGCCCTGCAATCAAATGTGGATATAGAAATGACTTAAAATAAAATAAAATAAATAAAAATTACAAATTTTTACCCTGAACTAAGAGCAGGAAGTCCATATGGACTAGAAGGTTCAGGAGGTGGTGAATGTGGATGTGATGGTGTAGTTGGTTTTGGCAGTGTAGGTGGAAGCGGCGGTGGAGGAGGTGGAGGCAGCCAAGACTTTTTTCGTTTTTTTTTTTATTTCATTTGGGTACACCACAAAACATTGTGGAATATATAAAATAACACAAACAGAAGGTAAGCTGGAGTATAACAATCGCTGTGTGAAGTCGGTATACTTGTCTATTCTGCACAAGGTACAGACAAGTCCTGTGGGATCCATGCCTGGTTCATTTTAATGAACATGAGCTTGTCCACGTTGGCTGTGCACAGGCGGCTGCGCTTGTCTGTGATAACACCCCCTGCCATGCTAAACACATTTTCAGACAATACACTGGCTGCAGGGCAGGCCAGCACCTCCAAGGCATAAAGGGCAAGCTCAGGACATGTGCCCAATTTGGAGACCAAGCAGTTAAAATAGGGCAGAACCATCAGTCAGTACGTGGAGACGTGCTCCACCAAATTGCAAAAATGCTGCCTCCTGCTGAGACATTGCGTATCAGATGGTGGTGCCGGTTGTTGTTGAGCGGTGACAAAGCTTTTCCACATTTCGTCCATGTTAACCCTGCATTCTGAGGTGCTGGCGGTGCCCTGGCTGCGTTAGTGGTCTCTTCCTCCTCCTCTGCCTTCAATTTGTGCTTCCACTGAGCCCCCCATGTCAGTTGGGAATGCCCTCAGGAGCGAGTCTACCAGCGTGCGCTTGTACTTGTGCATCTTCCTATCATGTTCCAGTGCTGGAATTAAGATGGGCACGTTGTCTTTGTACCAGGGATCCAGCAGGGTGGCAACCCAGTAGTCAGCACAAGTTACAATGTGGGCAACTCTGCTGTCGTTGCACAGGCACTGCAGCATGTAGTTGCCCATGTGTGCCAGGCTGCCCAGAGGTAAGGATAAGCTGTCCTCTGTAGGTGGTGTATCGTCTGTGTCCTCCATATTCCCCCAGACACGCTCCTGTGATGGGCCTGAGCTGCGTTGGGTGCCACCCTTCAATGAATCCGGTTCCTCATCCTACTCTACCTCATCCTCCTCCTCGTCCACCAGAACTGTGCCCTGGCTGGCCGCATTTGTACCTGGCCTCTGCTGGTGCAGGAACCCACCCTCGGAGCCACTTCGTAATGACCGGCCTGAAACTCTGTGAAATGCCCCCCTTTCTCCTCCTTCTCCTCTGCCACATCCTCTTCCATCATCAACGTAATTGATTTTTCAAGGAGACATAGAAGTGGTATTGTCATGCAAACAATGGCATCATCAGCACTGGCCATGTTGGTTGAGTACTCAAAAGACCGCAACAAGGTACACAGGTCTCGCATGCAGGCCCAGTCACTGGTGGTGAAGTGGTGCTGATCCGCAGAGCGACTGACCCGTTCGTGCTGTAGCTGAAACTCCACTATCGCCTGCTGCTGCTCGCACAGTCTCTCCAGCATATGCAAGGTGGGCACGTCGCATATGAGGCGGTGAGCGGGAAGGCCGAAGTTACGCTGCAGCGCAGACAGACGAGCAGCAGCAGGGTGAGAACGCTGAAAGCGAGCATAGACGGACCGTACTTTCAGCAGCAGCTCTGACATGTCTGGGTAGTTTTTAAGAAACTTCTGCACCACCAGATTCAGCACATGCGCCAGGAAAGGGATGTGCATCAAACCAGCTAGTCCCAGAGCTGCAACGAGTTTCGCCCATTATCGCACACCACCAGGCCGGGCTAGAGGCTTACTGGCAGCAATCACTCATCGGTCTGCTGTTCTATGCCCCTCCAAAGCCTCCTGTGCGGTGTAGGGTTTGTCCCCCAAACACGAGTTTTAAAATCGCCTGCTGACGTTTACCCGGGCGGTGCTAAAGTTGAGGGTGAGGTTCTTTCGATGACCGGATGTGGGGGTGGTAGAAGAGAAGGATGATGCAGAGTAGAAGGAGGAGGCAAAGAATAGTGCCCTGCCATCCTCGGTAGTGTAAGGACATGCGCCAAACCACTATCCGCCTCAGGCCCAGCCGCCACTATGTTTATTCAGTGTGCAATTAGAGAGATATAGCGGCCCTGGCCATGCTTACTGGTCCATGTATCTGTGGTTATGTGGACCTTGCCACAGATGGGGTTGAGCAGCGCACACTTGATTTTATCCTCCACTTGGTTGTGCAGGGAGGGAACGGTTCACCTGGAAAAGTAGTGGCGGCTGGGAACTACGTACTGTGGGACAGCCAGCTGTTTCAAACAGTCCGTCTCGACCAGACAGAATCACAGCATTTCAAAGGCCAGTAATTTTGAAATGCTGGCATTCAGGGCCAGGGCTCGAGGGTGGGTAGGTGGGTATTTCCTCTTTCTCTCCAATGTTTGGGAGATGGACAGCTGAACGCTGCCGTGTGACATGGTGGAGATGCTTGGTGATGGTGACGTATGTAGTGGTGTTGGTGGGACATCCTCTGTTTGCTGGTCGCCAGGTGCCATGGTGACACCAGAGGTGGAGGGAGAGGCCAAGCCAGCAGCAGGAGGAGCCTGAGACCATTCCTTGTTTTTAAGGTGTTTACACCACTGCAGTTCATGCCTGTAGATGCCTGGTCATGCAGGTTGTGCTAAGGTTAAGAACGTTTATGCCTCGCTTCAGGCGCTGATGGCACAACGTGCAAACCACGCGTGTCTTGTCATCAGGGCATTGTGTGAAGAACTGCCACGCCAATTAACTCCTTGGAGCAGGCCTTGGTGTGCTCGGTGCCTGGGTGCGGTGGACAGTAGCAGGCGTACTGTCTCTGGAACGGCCGCTGCGCTTTTGCACCCGGCTCCCTCTTTTGCTGTGCTGTTGCCTCTGTGCGACCACCGCCTCTTCCTCAGAACTGCACACGTCACTAGCACGACCTTCAGTCCAGTCTGGGTCTAGGACCTAATCATCCTCCACATCATCTTCCACCCCATCTTCTTCATGACCCCTGCCCTCCTCGTAGGTCTGCACATTGCAGAAAGCCACAGCAATTGGCACCTGTGTTTCGTCATCATCAGAGACGTGTTTCGGCGGACTTCCCATGTCCTCATGCTGCAACATAAGTGGTTGGGCATCAATGCATTCAATGTCTTCCACTTCTAGGGCAGGGCTAGGTGGATGGGCTGGGGATACCCTGCCAACAGAGTCATCAAAAAGCATGAGAGTTTGCTGCATGACTTGGAGCTCTGACTGCTTGGCTGATTTGCAAGGGGGTGAGGTGAAAGACTGATGGGCAAGGGATGCAGATGTCAACTCTGAGCTTTCTGCATAGGACTGGGTGGGAGACACTGTGAAAGAACTGGAGGCACTGTCAGCCACCCAATCTACTATCGCCTGTACATGTTCTGGCCTCACCATCCGTAGAGAGGCATTCAGGCCTACCAAATAACGCTGCAGATTCTGTCACCTACTCGCACCAGAGGAAGGTGTTTCACTTGGACCTGTAGTTGGCGCTGAACGGCCACATCCTCTCCCAGCAACAGGAGCTCCACCAACACCACCACGACCATGCCCATGTCCCTTATTTGATGTTCTCCTCATTATTTGCGTTCACCCACCAAGCTGAAAGATTGGTTTCTCTCTGGTGTCAATTTAACTGCCAATAGTCAACAATTAAGTTCACTAAGGCAGTGCCCATGTCATAAAAATGCTCTGTGGACCAAGGATAAAGTTTTTTGGGCCTAAAACACACTGATTCTCGATTTCAATGCAGAAATGTAAAATATGTATTTTTTTCTTTGTAGTATATATTGGAGGCGTGGCGATCTCCATGCAGTCGTGCACACCTGACTAGTTAGTCTGCCCTGGAGGCTGGTTTTAAAGTCAGTATAAAACTGAGTCTGCTTTTATAGTGCCTACCAGTACCCATTTGGCTCCAGGAGAAGTTTATAGTGGGCTCAGCATGCATGTTGGTACTTGCATCCCTGGATCTGATTGAAGCTATTATGGCACCAGACGGGGTTACAAGCAGAGTGTACCTGGCATGCATGCTGCACCTGCGCTCCCTGGATTTTGTGTGGCTGTCATGGCCCATAACAGGTAGGAACTAGTGTTAGGGACCACTCATGGAGGCGACCTTGACGTGGTGAGTGGCTTATTACACTTTGGCCAAAATGTACACTAATGCCTCATTCAACATCCAGCATGGAGGCAGGGCAGTGTGCTGGTTGCAGAGTGCCACTGCATTTTTGTTTTTACGTTTGTATGTGTATTTCGCCATAGCAATGTGCACCTGCATATATGGTTGTGCTGACTGAACCCCCACCTTTTTTTTCTTTGTAGTATATATTGGAGGCGTGCCGATCTCCATGCAGTCGTGCACACCTGACTAGTTAGTCTGCCCTGGAGGCTGGTTTTAAAGTCAGTATAAAACTGAGTCTGCTTTTATAGCGCCTACCAGTAGCCATTTGGCGGCTCCAGGAGAAGTATATAGTGGGCTCAGCATACATGTTGGTACTTGCATCCCTGGATCTGATTGAAGCTGTTATGGCACCAGACGGGGGTACAAGCAGAGTGTACCAGGCATGCATGCTGCACCTGCGCTCCCTGGATTTTGTGTGGCTGTCATGGCCCATAACAGGTAGGAACTAGTGTTAGGGACCACTCATGGAGGCGACCTTGACGTGGTGAGTGGCTTATTACGCTTTGGCCAAAATGTACACTAATGCCTCATTCAACATCCAGCATGCAGGCAGGGCAGAGTGCTGGTTGCAGAGTGCCACTGCATTTTTGTTTTTACGTTTGTATGAAGCAGGATGTGCTCAACCCAAAAATGCAGTTGTGCATATATATATATATATAGGGGAGCAGATCCTGTACTTGGGGCCCCTTGCTAATGGCGATCCCCAGCAAAAAATGCATACGGTGGAGGATGCCCCCAGCGGACCACAAGTACCACAATAGACATCCTACACAAGATGGCAATAGTGTGGATGTGATAAATAATATAAAAATATAGCAATGACAAAACAGGTGCACACTGCGGTCTTACTAAGCCCTCAAACTGATGTTAAAATTGAGAGGTTAGTCAACATGTCCTACAGTGGAGGACATGTCTTAAGCCCGAGCACCGCTCCCAGGTCTCTCAAGTAGCTCGGGACCTAACACTCACCTACCTGTGCCATATGGGCAATACCAGGGGCCAGTGGGCAAAATTACAGGAATGTATTAGGCTGACTCGCAGCTGACTCCTCAGTTACCTCCAGCATGTGACCATGCCTGCAATGGGGGGGGGGAAAGGGCTGAAATACACTGATGCACTATTTCCCTGCAGAAATATGAAAAATGTATTTGTATGCTGTATGCACAACTGCTTTGTGAAGCAAGAATGTTGCTTTTTTCCCACAAAGAAAAATGTATTCCCTATTTCGCTGCAAATGTGTATTTGGGTGGTGTATTTCAAACTGCTTTGGGGAAAGGAAAACCACTTTTTATCACAAAAATACTGCAGAAATTGAATATACGGTTTAGTGCATTGTATACACAAGTGCTCTGTGGCACCACAGGTCCCAGACTAGGCAAATGGACTATGTCCCCCTTAATTATACAAAAGGTAATATAGGGGACTTCAGCAGCCAGAAAAAAAGCATTTTCTACTTACTGAGCTACCAAAAAGGATTAAGCTGATGTCCCTGCCAGACTGGCAGACATGCAGTATACTGCAGTGGCTAAAATGGCCGCATCTGTAACAGATAGATTTAAAAAAAAAAAAATTTCCTTGGCAGTGGCTGGTTACATAAATGTAGGATTGCTGAAGCTGGATTAAAATACGACAGGTTCTACAGACTTCTGGCCTATCCTGTCCCTGATAGCACCGGCAGCAACCTTTCCCTAGGCTGACATGAGCAGACTGACGTTCAGCACTATGTGACTCCAGCTTATAAAGAGGCTGGGTCACATGCTGCACTAAGCCAATCACAGCCATGCCATTAGTAGGCATGGCTGTGATGGCTTTTTAGGGCAAAGTAAAACGCTTGCTGATTGGCTGCTGTGCAGCCCTTCAGAAAGCGGGAAGATTCAGCGAACAATGGACCTGTACCTGAACTTTTATGAAAATGTTCGGCTCCAGGTCACGGGTCCCGAACACCCCAAAATTCAGTACGAACCCGAACTATACAGTTCAGGTTCGCTCAACCATACTCCTTGGAGCTGTCTTTGGTGTGTTTAGTCCCTGGGTGCGGTGGGCAGTAGCAGGCGTAATGTCTAGGGGACAGGCGCTCTGCTTCTGCACCCTGCTCCCTCTTTTGCTGTGATGGTGTCTCCGTGCTACCACCGCCTCTTCATCCAAACTGCACTAGCATGACCTTCATCCCATGTAGGGTCTAGGACCTCATCGTCCTCAACATCATCTTCCACCAAGTCTTCTGCACCCCTGCCCTCCTTGTCAGTTTGCACACTGCAGAAAGCCATAGCAGTTGGCACATGTGTTTCGTCATCATTACGTGCTGCAGTGGTCTTACCATGTCCTCATCCTCAAACATAAGTGGTTGGGCATCGGTGCACTCAATCTCTTCCACTTCTGGAGCAGGGCTAGGTGGATGGGCCGGGGAAACCCTGCCAGGAGAGTCATCAAAAAGCATGAGAGTCTGCTGCATGACTTGGGGCTCAATTCCACATGTGGACTAGGTATAATAAAACATATCTTTTACTTCAAAACACTAAAAAGCATATACTCGCAGCAAGACAAATAACGGACATACAAACACGTATACAAAAAATGTATACCCCCCCCTAAGGCCGCAAGGGTAAGTATAGTATGGGTTGATCTTGCCCCATCCAGTAAATCTGCGGTCTGGAAACAGTGGGTGGTATTGGTGCCCCAGTCACTAGGCACTATTGGTGCCCCAGGCACTATTTTATTTTTTAACTCGTTTTATTGAAGTTTAACAGAAAGGCATGATACTACAAAGCATAATAGCTTCCCGCACAGGGGAAATCATTAGACACCAGTACAGTAATAACAAGAGAGGCCACCCCAGTAATGGTACATCAAGATACCTGGACCGGATACAGTAATTAAACACAAGCAAAACACACATGAGGTAAAGTAGAGGCATGTCCAATCCCAAAGGCTCCCGTGCCATTAAGGAGCATGTAAGCCGGAGCTGTCCGGCGCTGAGTGCATTTGTGAGGTCTGCAAGGTCAGAGGAGACGTGCACCACCCTCCCCACACCTTGTGGAATTTTTGCAGACATTTTCTGTGTATATAGACTATATTCTCCATAGAGACTGCATGGTTAACTAGTACTTTCCACTGTTTAACTGAAGGCGCTCTATCTGCCATCCACCGCAAGGCTATAGCTTTCCTGGCCAGGAACAGTGCTGCACTAAGAAACACTCTCTGGTGGTGTGTCTATACCTCCTCATCCAGCACCCCAAGAATACATACTTTAGGGCACACAGATATCGGGGAGGTCACCATGGTCGATAAAACCCTTACAACTGCCTCCCAAAATGCTCGTAGGTAGCGGCATTCCCACATCAGATGCCAGAAGTCTGCCCCCGGGGTGAGGCACCTGTGACAGTTGGTGTGTGGGAGTCTGCCCATTTTATACAGCCTAGTTGGGGACAGGTAACTTCTATGCAGTATAAATAACTGAATCAACCTATTATTTATCAAAGGGGAAACCCTAGGAGGTGTTAATAAGGCCTCCTCCTAGTCCTCAGCAGACAATGTTGGTATGGTCATCTTCCATCTGTCCTCCGCCGCAAGGGGCTGAAGTGCCATTCGATTATTGAGTAAGTGAGTATATAGCACAGATATAATTCCCTTAGGTCCCTAGGACCACAGTATACCTATCAGGGGGTAATTAGAAATTCCACATTCCCCTTCCCTGAGCTGTGCAGCAAGGGCATGCCTCAACTAGAGATAACGGAAGAAGCGAGTACGGGGAACCTCAAAACTCTCCTGTATCTGTTGAAAGGAGCGCAGGATTCCCCCATCATAGAGATCCTTCAAGGTGAGGACGCCATGATGCCTTCAAGATGCTGATCCCTCTAGGTCCAATAAATGTGAAAACATTGGGTTGTCCCAGAGTGGAATAGCGTCAGGCAAATCTTTGAAGGAGTGCAGTTTTGCAGCATTCCATACCTGATTTGCAAGTTTATGCACGGGCAGCAATCTCCTAGACACAGACTGAGGGCCTTCGAGAACAGGCGAAAGGGTGAACATGTGGAGATACTCCCACAAACAGTACTCCGCTCCTGGTAGGACCCCGGATAAACCCATGATGCAATATATTTCAGCTGGTTAGCCAGGTAGTATAGGAAAAAATCTAGTAGGTCAGCACCCCCCTGAAGTGTAGACCTCTGCAATACACTAAGGGAGAGTTTCCGTCTGGCTGTCCCCCACACAAAGGAAGCAGTCATGGAATGTAAGCGGTTAAAGAAGGCTCTAGGGACAGGAACACTAGCGTGTGCAAGAAGATACAGAGCTTTAGGCAGTGATATCATTTTAACCAAGTTCAATCTCCTCATCACTGATAGGGGTAGAGACTTCCAAGTTTTGAACTTATGAAGGAATAGGTTTTCCAGAGGATCAATATTCTTGGTGAGAGAGCTATATGGGTCCCTAGTTATTATAATACCCAGGTATTTAAAATGATCAACGACAGGCAAATTATGAAGTTGGGACGGCCAGTCATGAGACCAAAGGGGCATAATAGCGGACTTCGTCCAGGTTATGTGTAAGCCCGAGTAAGTGCCAAACCGTTCTATCACACTTATTGATCTCTGGAGAGTGCGTTCAGGCTCAGCCATAAAGAGGAGAAGGTCGTCAGCATATAGTCCCACTTTGTCCACTCTGCTCCCCATTTCCACCCCTAAGTATGATTCATCCTGTCTAATTCTCAGGGCAAGGTGTTCTATTGCGACCGCAAACAGTAGGGGCGATAGGGGGCATCCCTGCCTGGCACCTCTATGTAGTGGGAAGGACTCAGACTGCGTTCCATTGACTAGGATATTTGCAGTAGGGCTCTGATACAGAATTGCTATCCATCTTATAAACTGGGGGCCAAACCCAAAGCTGTCCAGCATCCTCAGCAGGAAGGGCCACTCTACGGAGTCAAAGGCCTTTGACATGTCAAGGGAAGCCATTGCCCACTGTTTCTCCTCCCCTACTCCTATCTGTGCCACTACTTACACCCTTCTGATATTGTCAGACGTCGTTCTACAAGTGATAAACCCCGCCTGGTCCTTGTGGATTATGGTAGTTATTACCTTATTCAATCTAGGATCTCAATGTATTTGGAGTACACCTCTACAGGGATCCCGTCGGGCCCGGGTGCCTTCCCAGCAAGCAGCTCCTTCACAGTTAATTGAATTTCCTCCAGTGTAACATCTGCTTCCAGCAGGTTCCTATCCTCCACACTCAGCTGGGGGTGAGAATCCTCCAATAAGTACTCACCTACCTCCTGATCGCTGTAATGTGCCGTGGAGCTATATAGATTTTGGTAGAAACTTCTAAAGCTGTTTAGGATGCCGTCCACTGAGTCAACCACCCTACCCTCCGGGTCCTGTATGCGAATAACTGGTGGGGACATATTTTTGGTTCTAGCGAGCAAGGCCAAGAGACTACCGGCCTGATTCCCAGTCTCGAAGGATTGCTGCTTCTGAAAGAAGAGCTTACGCTCGCTCTTTTCCCTAGGGTGCAGCATATATGATCTGCCCCTCTCCATCCACTCGGTCCTATTCGCATCTGAGGGATCTAACCGGAACACCTGCTCTACCTTCAAGGAACTGTCTAAGGAACTGTCCAGCATTTCAGGTGGCTCAGCAAGTAGAGGCACCGCCAGACACAGCAGGTCCCAGGTTCAAGTCCAGATCCTAATAGTACTCCCATCCTCCCAGGACATCCCCTGGATGTCTTAGGGCCAGGTTTGTGAGGAAACCTCTGGTGGAATTCCTTTATTAATCTAGGGGCATGAACATTCTCATCCGGCTCCCAAGAGTTTTCTTCTGGCCCATATCCTTCCCATTGAACCAGATATTGTAATTTTTCCGAAAAATCCTGGAGTCAAGAATTTTCTCCACCACAAATTCTTCTTCACCCTGTACTTCAACAGGTGGAGGAGGAGGATGAATTCTTCCAGAAAACGTATTTTCATGAAACGTTTTAAGTAGCGATAAACAGGGTGAATCCTCATATTGTCGGAAAGTTTTAGGCGAAAAGTGACCGGGTTGATTTGGGCAGAAATCTCAAAAGGTCCCACAAACCTTTGACCCAACTTAGCACATGGAACCTGAACCTTCAAATTTTTGGTAGATAACCAAACTTTGTCACCTACTTGAAAGGTGGGGATTGATCTCCAATGTCTGTCAGCAGCCTTCTTGTAATATTCCTGAGCCTCCTTCAATGTATCCATCAATTTCTCCTGGATCTCCTGTAATGAAGTTAATCTATCGGTAACAGCAGGAATTGGAGTTGAAATAGGTAGACCTGGAATAAAAACTTGATGATACCCAGTGTTTAGGAAAAAGGGGCTTTGGGAAGTGGAGCTATGTTTAGAGTTATTATAAGCAAATTCTGCCGTAGGAATGTGGTCCACCCAATCATCCTGAAGATAACTCACAAAACATCGAAGGTATTGCTCCAATGTTTGATTGGTCCTCTCGGTCTGACCATTAGACAGTGGATGAAAGCTGAGGACAGATTAATTGTTACACCCAACGCTGAGCAAAAACTTCTCCAAAATTTAGAGGTAAACTGTACTCCTCTGTCAGATACCACATCATCAGGAATTCCATGTAGTTTAAAAACTTCCCAGATCATTACTTCTGCAGTATGTTCAGCAGAGGGTACCCCCTTAACTGGAATAAAATGAGCCATTTTCGTGAGACAGTCCACAACTACCAGGATGGTGGTCATCCCTTTAGAAAGGGGAAGGTCGACCACAAAGTCCATCGAAATTGACCCCCATGGTCTTGACACGAAGCCACATAACTCTTGACATATTTCTTGTACTCAGGCCACCAAAAGGAACGTGATAAGAGTTCCTCTGTCTTAGAAACCCCAAAATGACCAGCAAATTTAGAGTCGTGAACCAATCTTGAGAAGATTAAGAAAGGTCTTAGAATTCATGGCCCCTAGAAAGTTCTTTTGAGGCAGGATCGTACATTCAGAGTTGCTTTCCTAGAGAGGCCCAGACAACATCCGTGACAGGGCATCAGCCTTACCATTCCTTGACCCAGGGCGGTACAAGATAACAAAATTGAACCTCGAGAAGAATAGGGTCCAATGAGCTTGTCTAGATGACAACCTCTTGGCAGAACGAATAAATTCTAAATTTTTGTGATCCGTGAGAACGGTTACAGGGTGCTTAGCCCCTTCCAGCAGATGCCTCCTCTCAGAAAATGCTTGCTTAATAGCCAGCAGCTCCTTGTTTACAATGTCATAATTCTTCTCAGCTGGAGACATCAGTCGAGAAAAATAAGCACAAGGATGAAGCTGCATTTCTTCTCCAATTTGCTGAGAAAGAATAGCTCCCACAGCAGAATCTGAAGCATCAACTTCTACGATGAAAGGTAGTTCAGGATCTGGATGTACCAGTATTGGTGCAGTAGTGAAGAGAGTCTTTAGTTTACTAAAAGCAGCCTGTGACTCGGGTCACCACAAAATGGGTATTCCTTTCTTTGTCATCTGTGTAATTGGAGCTATTACCTTGGAGAAATTCCTTATAAATCTCCTGTAAAAGTTGGCAAATCCAACAAATCGTTGTATCTCCTTAACATTCCTAGGGACAGGCCAATCCACCACTGCTTTGATCTTATCGGGATCCATGCTTACCCCTTCAGAAGAAATTTTGTAACCCAAGAACTGGATCTGACTTTGTTCAAACTCACATTTCTCTAGTTTGATGCAAAGTTGATTCTGCCTTAGTCTCTCGAGGACAATACAGACATGTTTGTGGTGTTCTTCCAAATTATCAGAAAAAATGAGAATATCATCCAAATAGGCTATTACAAACTGATCCAGCAAATCTCGGAAAACATCATTATTAAAAATGCTGAAAGGTTGCAGGAGCATTGCACAGTCCAAAGGGCATGACCAAAGACTCAAAATGTCCATATCTGGATCTGAAAGCAGTTTTCCATTCGTCTCCAGGTCTTCAAGATTGTATGCCCCCCGTAAATCTAATTTGGTAAAGAGCTTGGCGGAGCGGAGTCTCTCGAGCATTTCTGGAATCAATGAAAGTGGGTAGCGATTTTTAATTGTGATCCTGTTTAAGTTTCTGTAGTCGATACACGGACGCAGGGTTGAGTCCTTTTTCTCCACGAAGAACAAGGCTGCCCCAGCAGGAGAGGTTGAGTGTCTGATAAAGCCCTTCTCCATATTCTCATTAAGCCACTCCCGGAGCACCTTCAGCTCAGGTTCTGATAAAGAAAAAGGTGACCAAAGGGTATTTCTGCCCCTGGAAGCAATTCAATGGGGCAATCATAAGAGCGATGAGGTGGCAGCTGATCGGCGTTCTTTTTATCACAAACGTCCTGAAACTCAAGATATTGTGGAGGTAGCTTGTCATAAGACTGGGTGGTTACCATAACTGCTTTTGTATCCAGGATTGGTGGAGGGCTTATTTGATAAGATTCCCTGCAATGTTTTTTGCAATGGTCAGAGGTAAAACTAAAAGAACGTGTTTCCTAGTTGATGGAGGGATTATGGATAGAGAAGCAAGGAATGCCCAGGATGATAGGGAACTTGGGTGATGTGATCAGCTGAAAGCTGATAGTCTCCTCATGGTCAGTCTCAATTAGTAGTTTAAGTGAAACAGTCTCATGGGTAACAGGTCCTAAAGATAAGGGTGAGCCATCCACAGTTTCCATATCAACAGGGGTGAGTTTATTTCTTATTTGAATGTTATGGTTTTGGGCAAATTCAATGTCCATGAAATTTCCCCCGGCCCCTGAGTCCAGCATAGCAGAACAAGGTATTTAACCATCTTCAACGATAAGTTTTATAGGGATGATAAAATGAGTTGATAAGGAATTAACTTTATTTGCTTCCTGAATCAAAGGAGAGACAGACTGAGAAATTGAGTTTATTTGTTCAGATACAACATCAGTTGCCGCAATTGTTCTTCTAAATTTATTGGGACAATTAATTGCGTAGTGTCCAGCGTTTCCACAATAAAGACATAAGTTCTCTGAACGTCATCTTTCTTTCTCCTGAGTAGTAATAGATCTTTTAATAGCATCCACCTGCATAGGTTCAGGACTGTCACAATCCGGAAGAACTCTTGCACCCTTAGTAGTAAACTGACTACTAGAAAAACGCATGTCGCCATTACTGCCTAGGATTCCCTGTCTCTCTTCTCTCCTTTCAATAAGCCTCTGATCAATTTGAATACATAATTTAATAAAAGCCTCAAGGTCTTCAGGACTTTCTACTCTGGCTAGCTCATCTTTTACTTGTTCAGAGAGTCCTTGACGGAACTGACTCTTTTGTGCTGCTGGATTCCAATTGGTGTCTGAGATCCAATGTCGGAATTCCGTGGTGTACTCTGCAACAGAGCGTCTACCCTGCCTTAATTTGTGTAATTTTGCCTCAGCAGTAGCGCAGCGGTTAGGATCATCGAAAACTTGATTCATAGCAGCCACAAAATTATTGAAATTATCCAGGATGACATCATCTTTCTCCACATAAAGGGAGGCCCAGGCTAAGGCTTCCTCAGTCAGGAGATTGATAATAAACAGCACCCTTTTCCTGTCAAAAGTAAATGCAGCTGGTTGCATCTGAAAGTATATACGACACTGATTAAGGAAACCTCTGTAATGGTGACGGTCTCCATTAAACTTAAGTGGTAGGGGCATTCGTGCGTTAGTATCTACAGCAGCAGTATCGCGGGAATGAAAGTCCCGCAATTGTCTATGCAGATCAAGGATGTCCTCTTGTAGCCCTTTCATTTCAATTTGTAAATCAGCAAACTTTTCCAGGTAGTCAACACCAAATGCCTGCAACTCAGAGATTTGTACCCTGAGAGGAGCCACAGCAGCTGCTACAGCGGCCTCCATGTTTTGGGCCAAAATATTCTGTCACGGTCTGGAGTCAGGCTCGGAGGCCAGTAGCAATAGCAGTGGAGCAGATATTCACACTGGTCACCCTGGCTGATAACACAGGTTCACCTGAGGTGCAGGGTCTAAGTACTAACCGGTATTCGACAGAGCTCCAGATGGTGGAGATGGACTTTGCTGCGTGTTAGTACCAGGTCATGGTCCTCAGGATAGCCCCAGCAGGAGGTGAGCAAGTCAAGGTTCAGTAGCAGATATAGCAGACGGGGATTAAGCAGGAGCGTAGTCGAGGAACAAGCCAAATGTCAGTAACGGATGGTAGCAGAGAAACGGTCGGCAGCAGGATAGACGGGAGCAAAATATTGGCAGGTAAAGGCACAATATTCTGGCAACCAGGATGTGCAGAAACATGGCTTAAATCAGGAAGTTCATGGGAGGAGCAAAGAGTTCAAGGTTCAAGGCAAACAAGATTCAAGACAAGATCATTCAAGGAACTGTCTAAGGAAATGTCTAAGGAACTGTCCAGCATTTCAGGTGGCTCAGCAAGTAGAGGCACCGCCAGACACAGCAGAGGTCCCAGGTTCAGTGCAGATCCTAACAGCCTCTATGTGAAGTCGTGTATAAATCCCGTAATTCGAGAATACATCTCTGAGGGACATAAACATGTGGAGTCACTGTGGGTAGAAATACATGGAGCAAAAAACAATAATAAAATACTAATAGGAGTGTATTATAAACCACCTAATATACCAGAGTCCACAGAAAATCTATTACTAAACGAGATAGACGAGGCGGCAAATCATAATGAAGTCGTTATTATGGGGGACTTCAACTACCCAGATATAGACTGGGAAACTGAAAGCTGTACATCCCAAAAAAGGAAACAGGTTCTTGGCAATAGCCAAAGACAATTTCCTTTCCCAACTGGTTCAGGACCCCACCAGAGGGACAGCCATACTGGACTTAGTATTAACCAATAGACCTGATAGAACAACAAATGTGCAGGATGGGGGACACCTGGGAAATAGTGACCATAAAGTTATAACCTTCCAATTATCCTTCAAACGAGAGTTTCTAAAGGGAGGAACAAAAATACTAAAACTTCAAAAAAGCAAAATCTAGCCAACTAAGCGAGGCCATAGGCCTAACTAACTGGGACAAAGTCCTCAAAAATAAAAATACAACCATACAATGGGAGATTTTTAAAAGCATTGTAACATCTAATTGTGAGAGGTACATACCTTATAGGAATAAAAGGCTAAGGAACAATAAGAAACCAATGTGGATAAAGGGACCCGTAAAGAAAGCAATAAATGACAAAAAGAAAGCATATAAATCACAAAAACAGGAGGGGAGTCAGTAAGCACTGATAAACTATAAGGAAAAAAATAGAATATGTAAAAACTAATAAAATTTGCCAAACTAGAGACCGAGAGATTAATTGCCAAAGAGAGTAAAACTAACCCCAAAATGTTCTTCAATTATATAAATAGTAAAAAATATAAATCTGAAGGAGTCGGCCCTCTACATAGCAATGAGGGAGGTGTTGCAGAGAGCGACGAGGATAAAGCAAAACTATTAAATATTTTTTTCTCCACTATATTCACTGAGGAAAATAAACTGTCAGATGAAATGCAGAATGTAAAAGTAAATTCCCCATTAAAAGTGCCCTGTCTGACCCAGGAAGAAGTACAACAGCGACTTAAAAAGATTAAAATAGACAAATCGCCAGGACCGGATGGCATACACTCCCGTATCCTAAGGGAATTAAGTGATGTCATAGCCAGACCTTTATTTCTGATATTTACGGACTCTATACTGACAGGGAATGTTCCACAGGATTAGCGCATTGCAAATGTGGTGCCAATATTCAAAAAGGGTCCAAAAACAGAGCCTGGAAATTATAGGCCGGTAAGTTTAACATCTATTGTTGGTAAACTGTTTGAAGGGTTTCTAAGAGATGCTATTTTGGAGTATCTCAATGAAAATAAGCAAATAACGCCATATCAGCATGGCTTCATGAGGGATCGGTCATGCCAAACAAATTTAATCAGCTTCTATGAGGAGGTAAGTTCTAGACTTGACAGCGGCGAATAAATGGATGTCATATATCTGGACTTCTCCAAAGCATTTGACACTGTACCTCATAAAAGGTTTGTATATAAAATGAGGATGCTCGGACTGGGAGAAAATGTCTGTATGTGGGTAAGTAACTGGCTAAGTGACAGAAAACAGAGGGTGGTTATTGACGGTAGATACTCAGATTGGGTCACTGTAACTAGTGGGGTACCTCAGGGGTCAGTATTGGGCCCTATTCTCTTCAATATATTTATTAATGATCTTGTAGAAGGCCTGCCCAGTAAAATATCTATTTTTGCAGATGACACTAAACTGTGTAAAATAATTAACACTGAAGAGGACAGTTTTCTGCTATAGAGGGATCTGGATAGATTTGAGGCTTGGGCAGAAAAATGGCAGATGAGGTTTAACACTGACAAATGTAAAGTTATGCACATGGGAAGGAATAATGCAAGTCACCCGTCTCACCGCTGGATGCGAATAATATGGAGATGTGGTGACATGCACCACAGCTCCTTTTAAATGCCGCGCCTCCAACATCTCACTCCCACTTCTGCCTTGATGCTACCATGACACGCATGTGGAACGCACGCGAACATCGCATACGCAACCACCGTCGGAAGTAGGCTGTAAGTGACTAATGGGGCTGCCGGAAGCTAGATGCGACTGGGTATGCGCGACCTGTGTTGCCAGGAAACCTGGCCGCGCGTAAACACAGCGCATGACTTGGGGCTCAGACTGCTTAGCTGATTTGCAAGGGGGTAAGGTGCTAGATAGCTGCCCATGGCCTGCAGGTGCCAACTCTGAGCTTTCAGCAGTGGATCGGGTGGGAGACAATGTGAAGATACTGGAGGCACTATCAGCCACCCAATCTACTAGCGCCTGTACGTGCTCTGGCCTCACCATTTGTAGAGCGGCATTCGGGCCTACGTGGAAATAACGTGGAAGGCCCTGTCGTCTACACAAACCTCAGGAAGGTGCTTCATTTGGGCATGTAGCTGGCACAGATCCATCACGTCCTCTCCCTGCAACAGGAGCCCCACCAACACCAGCAGCACCACGACCATGGCCACGTCCCTTATTTGACGCTCTCCTCATTCTTTTCGGTAACCCACTGAAGTAACAGACAGATTTAATAAAACTTGTTCCCTGTAAGTTATGCTGCGCCCGTGTCATAAACAGAAAAGATTGGTTTTGGTCACACCTTTATGTGACAGATGAATTTATTACACTTTGTGCCCTGCCTAATATGCCCTGGCAGTGTGATAAAGAGAAAAGATATTTCTAGGTCACACCATAATATGAGAAACAAATTTATTACACTGTGTGGCCTTCTCAATAGGCCCTGGCAGCGTGTTAAAGATAAAACATTGGTTAAGGTCACAAATTACTTTGAAAGATATTAGCGGCACAGATCCCCCAACAATCGGTAGTACGCCTTTTAATTTACTGAATACATTTGGGCAAGTCAGATATGCAGTGCCGCAGGAACACCAACGCAGGCCGCAGGGGTAATTTATGGGCCAAAATGATGTGATTTTTCTTCAACCACAATGTCCTAGTGTAATTTACTTATTTGATTTGATTTGCAGTACAAGGCAAAAATGTGCTTTATAGAAAAAAAGAGGATTTTTTCAACCTCAGTGAAACAGATGAATCAACAGATTATTTTTCACTATCAGATTGCCTGTGCAGGCAGAGGATGGAATTTATTTCAACCAAATATATGATTTCTTCAACCCCAGTGAAACTGACGGATGCAAGTGAAATTCTTTTACTAGCAGTAGTACAGATCAGGCCACAAATTTACTCTGTGCCAAAAACTACGTGTTTTTCCCACAATGTCCCAGTGGAATTCACAATATCCCAGTGGAATTTACTGATTTTATTTGATGTGCAGTACAAGGCAAAAAGGTACTTCATAGGAAAAAATTGGGATATTTTTAACCCCAGTGAAACAGATGGATTTACTGATTATTTTTCAGTATCAGATTGTTGATTGGCCGCCCAGCAGCTTTTCAACAAGCACCATAAAATCCGCTGAACAATGAACCCGAATAATTACGAAAATGTTCAGGTTCGGGTCCGGGTGGCAGAAAATCCCAAAATTCGGTACGAACCCGAACTTGACAGTTTGGGTTCACTCAACTCTAGTCACAACAATACTTAGTGCACCAATCAGTAATATGTAGTCAGACCTGCTAAAATGGGAAGTTGCACGTATTGCTCCAAAATATTCGCATCATTAGTGCCGATTTGCGCAATCACGAATATATTGGAGCACTCTATCTACATATAAAGCTATTGTAATGTTCTGCCATGCCAACCATTTTCTCCAGTCTCAGGAAACTTCTATCAGCTTTAAAAAAGTAGCAAAAGTGACTCACGCCTGTATTGCGCGCGCAATACGCGCATATTACATTGCCGATCATTGCAATCAAGAAAATATTCTCAAATTCTCTAATTCGCGAATATATGATGAATATTCTACCAAATATTCGTGAATATTGCCCCTGCAATGGGCTCATCACTAAGGGAGACACACCTATCATTTATGGAGATGGAAATTCACTAAGTTATTGAATTGATACTTCAAGAGGAGAATTGGGATGTTGCTCAATTACAAAGATCACCTAAAGGGGGACACTGGGGTATAAGCAAGTCACATGGCAAAATGGGAAATAGACCTGACTAAAGAAGTTTCATTAGGGAATAACACCAAATGTTAATGGTGTTGTCTGCTTATTACTATTGATGACCTATCCACAGGATAGGCTATCACTATTAGATCAGCAAGGCTACAGCACCCCCGCTGATCAGCTATTTGAAGAGAAAGCAGCGCTTCTACAAGCGCTGCCTTCTCTGCTCTGTTTACCTGCTCACTGCAGCAATTGTAGCGGCAAGCATTGTACAGTGATTAACGTCCCCTTTCACTTCTAGGGGACGGTTCCCATCTGTTCATGTGAATAGGATGACACATTGAGATTATAGAAAATTCACATAAAAGTGCAAATTCTGAAACAAAAATTCTAAAACATAACCTTTAATAATAAAACTAGCAATAATGCCCATTGGGTGAAAAAATACAACAGGTTCTACAAACTCCCCTCTAATATGCCACCACTCTGTGTCCACTGGGTATGCCACCATTTCATCCCCTGTGTGTCACCTTCTGCTCTTTGTATCCGATTTTGCAAAAACACAATGGGTCTAGAAACTTTTGGTGATTTCTTTGAGTTTTCATTCAACATTAAAATACAAAATGTAGAAGCATTTCCTGGACAATAATCCTCCCAGGGCAGGAGACGTGGAACCCCTTCAAATTTTGCTTCATAGATTTTTTTTTTATCAACTACACGTGGAAACTTTGGTAAAAGCAAGTCACGTGGCAAAATGGGAATAACGCCACAATGCTTTCCACACACTTTCCGACCGCCAGCTGATATAACTCCTTGTACTCAGGACTCACCAATCCTTTACATAAATGACATCCAACAAACAGCTAAGGACATTTGTACTGCAAAAGTTCTTCTGTTTATCAAATATTTCCATTTACAATAGTAAATACGATAGTCCATTAGATGTTGCATTTCAGGGGCAAGTTGATGTACACTATCCCTTGTCCATCTCTGTGGTGAGCCAACCAGCTATGTATGTCCTGCTGCTGCTATGAATGGATTTTAGAATTTTAGGCAACATCTAATGGGCTGGGATGAATATACTGTCTCATTTACTATTCTATATGGAAATATTTGATACAAAAAATAACGTTTGCAATACAAGCACTAGGGGTCGACCGATTATCGGTTTGGCCGATATTATCGGCCGATATTGATGATTTGCACAGTTATCGGTATCGGCCCCTAACCAGGCCGATATACCGATAACTGTGCTATCACAGAACATTGCCACGCTGCTCTCAGCGCGGCCATGTTCCCTGAGCAGCACAGGGGAGAAGGAGGCAGTCCCTCCTTCCCCCTGTGCCGCGCTGCCAGTGGAGAGAAGAGGAGGAGGAGGGGCTGAGGGCGCACTGGCCACCAATGAGAGCAGAGGAGGCGGGGCTGAGGGCGCACTGGCCACCAATGAGAGCAGAGGAGGCGGGGCTGAGGGCGCACTGGCCACCAATGATAACAAGGTTTAAGATACTACAAGCACATTGCCCAGACCCTGCCTCTGATAGAGAGCTGCGATCCGCGGCAATTAACCCCTCAGGTGCCGCACCTGAGGGGTTAATTGCCGCGGATCGCAGCCATCTATCAGAGGCAGGGTCTGGGCAATGTGCTTGTAATATCTTAAACCTTATCATTGGTGGCCAGTGCGTCCTCCTGATCCCCCTCCTCCCCCATCCCTTCAGTATTGATATCATTGGTGGCAGTGGCCACAGGGTCCCCCACCTCCTCTCTTCTGATCGGAGCCCCAGCAGTGTAATGCTGGGGCTCCGATCGGTTACCATGGCAGCCAGGGCGCTCCTGAAGCCCTGGCTGCCATGGTTCCTGCTGCTGTGTGCCCATAGCACAGGGCAGCAGGGACAGTGTCAGGTCCTATTCACCCTGATAGATCTCTATTAGGGTGAATAGGACAAGGGATGTAAAGAGCCCAGGTTCTACCCCTAAGGGGAAATAGTAATAAAATAAAAAGTAAAAAAAATTTAAAATAGTAAAAAAACACCAAAATATTAAGTATAAATTAACCCTTTTCCAATTTTACGTATAAAATATATAAACAATAAATAAAAAAACATCGCCGTGACCAAAAAGTCCAAACTATTAAAATATTTTTTTTTTAAAAAGCGTCGGACGCCGTAGCAGAAAAAAAAAATCCAAAAATTAAAATGCGCAAAATATCGGTATAAAATATCGGCTATCGGCCTGAAAGTTCACAGAATATCGGTATCGGTATCGGCTCTAAAAAATCAATATCGGTCGACCCCTAACAAGCACCCCTGGCTGTTTGTTGGATGTGAAAATGAGAATAAAGCCTCAGTAAAGAATTTTCGTTGAGGAATGGCACCCCACATTAGTTATAAGCAATACATTAATCACATTGAAATTTCCAGAAAATCACAGAAAGGGGAAAATACTCAAACACTAATTCTAATCTAAAACATAACTTTTAATCATAAAATGTCCCAAAACAACCGTGTGGCATCGACTTTATTTGTCCAGATGCAAATACAAAAATTCCAGTCAATGCAACAATGCACAATGAAAAGGAGGTTCACGCCCAATGCACATACCATCCAACTCAAGATAGCTTCTGAACAAGACAGACATGGAATGGGCTTTCCATGCTTTCTGTTGTAAATATACCAAATCTTTGCAGTAAACAGAGCAGTCCAAAATCTTACCTTACCGCCCAGACAAAAATAATCAGATACCCAGTGATGGTTACTGTGGCATCCTTTTTGCTTTTCTCAGAATCTTAGACAGGACCATATTATTATTTTTATATACATGGTAAAAAAATTCTATACTGCACATTAGTGTTGAGCTAAATCAAAGTATCCAAAATGGACTTCGATTCGAATTTCAGGAAAAAATCAATACTTCATGGTAATTGGTAACAAATCTATTTTTCCTAAAATGGTGGTTGAAAAAAAATGATATTCACCTCATCCACTTGCTTGCGGAGAGACCATCTGCTCCTGTCTTTATTAAAGAAAACTCACCAAAGGACCTGTTACATCACCATGTGATCACACTTGGCAGTGAGGATGTGTCCGCTCTTGCCCAGCGTGATCACATGGTGACATCATTCCACTTTCCTCAGACCCTTTTGTCAATAAAGACTGGAGTAGACGGCCTCTCTACAAACAAGTGGATGAGTTGAGTATAATTTTTTTAAACCCTGATTAACTCCTGGAAGGATGAATGTGAGTCTCAGATGCAGGGCTGTTTCTAGGACCGGGAAGGCCGGGTGGCCGCCCAGGGCGCTGTGAGAAGGGGGCACCGAGAATGTGGGCAGCAGTGGCGGCAGCAGTACACAGGGAGATGAGCGCTTCCATTGTGGAAGTGTTCATCTCCATAAGTCATCTGTATCGTCGTCCTCAGGACAGCGATACAGATGGCTGTGGGGCAGGGTAGGGAGAGGCGTCTCCCTTCCCTGTTCCTCTGATAGGCTGCGAGCCTTGTGCTGGCAGCCTATCAGAGCGGTGCAGGCAGCGTGATGACGTCATTGCGCCGCCTGAGCAGTATAGAGCGGGATACAGGCCGGAAGAGGCCTGCATCGTATCGCTTCCAAGAAGGTAAGTATGGGGGGTGGGTTGCAGAGAGGAGACTGGCACATGATGGGGGGGTTGCAGAGAGGAGACTGGCACATGGTGGGGGGGGGTTGCAGAAAGGAGACTGGCACATGATGGTGGGGGGGCAACGGAGACGTCACTGGATGTAAGAGGTAAGTGAGACTGTATTTCTGTAGTGATCGGAGCAGGGGCGTATGGATTGCCAGAAGTGCCCCTCCTGAGACCAGGCTCTGGATCCGCCACTGTGCCACACTGGCCTGTGCCCAGTGGTGGGGCCAGTTGACATTAGGCAAGTCATCAAGATTAGACTAAGATTAGACTAAGTGAGTGGAGCCATAGAAATTCTACTACATGGGGCCCCACTCACTTAGTCTACAGCAGCCTGCATAAAAGATAATTGTTATTATGCATTCACAGGCAAGATTAGACTAAGTGAGTGGGGCCCCATGTAGTAAAAAAAATATATATATGGTGAGATGGTTACAAGTACTCTTCTGATATGATTTCATCGAGCAGTTTTGTTGAGGGGGGAGTTTTGATACTTGCCCTGAGATAAATTTTACCTAGAAATTGCACTGCTCAATTGCCGCGATGAGCGTTGAATGCAGTATCTGAGGGGTTAAATAATGGGGGGAAGCGCTATCGCCATTCACCATCATTGCAGCCGCTCCATATAGTGGAATCTGATTCATGGTAAAGTAATTTGTAACTAATAACATTTCTTGTCTAATTTCAGCAAAGCAGCTGAATCGAACTTTTCAAAACTTCGTTGATCTTTACTGGACATGTATAAAACCAAATGGTCCTCCTATTTTATCCTCTTTTGAAGATACAGACCAGCAGTTCCACATCTTCTTTTAGAGTAAAATTAGATTTTTTTTACAGGGGTAGTTCCCACAAGGAATACAGCAAACCTCGTCCTAATATGCCCTGTACAGGAACAGTATGTGTGGCCATTGCTGTCCAGAAGCTGGTCTGAAAGGCCGGATAGATAGCTCCAAAGCCCCATAAGCTCCCTCTAGTGGCAGTAGAAAGAGTTGTGTAATTTTACTAAGAGTTTTCGTCAGAAGGGCTCATAAGGGATTTCAAGGTATTTGTATGTGTACCCCTGTACAGGAACAGTATGTGTGGCCATTGCTGTCCAGAAGCTGGTCTGAAAGGCCGGATAGATAGCTCCAAAGCCCCATAAGCTCCCTCTAGTGGCAGTAGAAAGAGTTGTGTAATTTTACTAAGAGTTTTCGTCAGAAGGGCTCATAAGGGATTTCAAGGTATTTGTATGTGTACCCCTGCCTTTGTGCAGCAAATCTACCACTAGATCCTTCTTTATGTTTATTTCTCCAACCTTTTGCTATTCCAGACTATGAGATTAGTCTAACATTTATTACCCTAATATTTTACTAGATAACTGAGTATTGGCAATGTTAATATACAGTAGATATTTAATGAAACATGCATGTTATTAATAAAATGTAATGACCACTAACTGCGTTTGTGTTTTTCAGGATCCTATGTATATGGTTTTCCACAAGAAGTTTCATGTCAAAAAGCATTGGTAAACGAACCCAAAGCTAAATCTTACGACTCTACCCCTGCAGTCATTCAAATGTTTAGTGTATTGAAAGGACAATGTGGTTGTTTTGAATTTTCAGGCGGTAGGATAGTATACAAAGCTGCAAATATATGCAACAGCATTTTGTTATGCCGCATGTTCCATAATATTGCAATTATTCATGGTTTACCAGTAAAAATGTTTGGAAACTTTATGACAAGTTCCCCTGTTGAGTCAGAACTGAATAATATGAAGCCAACTGGAGATATGGGTAAGCATTTATTCTTAATTAAGCACCTATAAAATTGACAAATTTTCAGTGGACTATTGGAAATATTGGTAAAGGCATCACTGGTACTGTACCACTTCTTCCCACCAGTCAAACTTCACTTTTTCTGGCCAATTAGCTCTAGACACCATAATAGTTAATTGTGAAATTTTAAAAGTGTAGAAAACAGAGTATTGTTGACTATCATAGCAATATTTACTGTGCAGTTTGAGGTAGCCCCCAACACTACGCTGGGTCCCCTGGACAACACCTTTAAAATGCATGTATGTTATACATTTCCACTGGCAACCTCTGTCACTCTGGGAGAGAATCTTAACCCTGTAATGACCACAGACACATGTTTTTACAGCGGTCAATAGTGAGCTTTTTACAATGGCCTAGAATAAACTCTGCACGAGTCTCAAAAAGTGACCAGAAGGTGATTAAAAACTGTTATTTATCTCAAAATTATGACTATGAAAAGTACAAGTTGTCCCACAAAAATCAAGTCCTCACACAGCTCTATGGAAAAACAAATGTTTTGGGTATTGAGATGCAGCAATGACAAAACATTTTCCCCCTCTCCTTCCATGAAAGAGTTAATAAAAGGTAATTGGCAACTTATGCGTACCCCAAAATAATGCCATTAAAAAGTACAACTTGTCCTGCAAAAAACAAGCCCCCTTACAACTACATAGATGGAAAAATAGAAAAGTTATCTCTTGGAACGAGACAATGAAAAAAATGTAAAAGAATTGTTCACTAAGGCCCAAAATCCGTACAGGTGGAAGGGGTTAAGTTCCCAGGATTGAATCTGCATGATGTTGTACTGAATGTGCTAAATACTTCTGAATATCTCTTTTTCATAAAACATTTTTATCCTAACCTTCTAGATTTCAAGAATATCAATATATCTTGCATTTCAAAAGTATTGCAGGTATATTCACTCTTTTAAATTTCTTCTGTAAAAAATCATATACGTGTATGGTTGGAAATTGTGACTTTTGAAATTGAAATTATTTATTTCATTATTACATTACTTATGGGTTGAGTACTGTCCTGTGACTTTATTGCCTCTGGATGGCAATGGAATTGGAGTCAGGAGGGCACCTGCGACCACTGGCCAGGTATATTAGTACTTGACACTCCCAGGTTTAATTAAAATGGTTATCCCATGATTCATATAAAAAATAAAAATTTGACATTATATAGTACGTGACGGTCTCTTTCTAACAAAGCTAGAACCAATCCTGTACCTCACATGGATCCAGAAATCTCCCCATTCATTGCTCTGTTAGATTTATATCAAGCTCACAGCTGAAGGGGAGTGTCTTTCTTATCTAGCTTCCTCCCTATCACAGCTCAGGAGGCAGATGAAGGATGAAACTGGGCATGTGCGGCCTCCTCAGTGAGCCAGACAAAAAACAAACAGTAGGTGGCGCTATACAGGTACATTTAATTGATTAACCGCATGTATTTTTAATTAAATGCAATTATAAAAGTATTTAGATCCAGGTGCTTATTGAAAACTGTAGAATATTTTTCATGGGACAACCCTTTAACTCTGGGAGCTTCAGATCATAACTTAAATGGCTGGTTGCTGTGAGGAGTGCTCAGGAGGTCCCCTGGGCATTGGCCCACTGGGAGGTTTCTCTGTAGGATTTACGGTCAATCTGCCCCTGTTGGTGGGGGTCCAACTACTGGAAACTCTGTTGATCAGCTGTTGAGCACTGCAGCCTCTTCCTAGGCCAGTAACATCAAATTTATTGGTTGCAATCGCATAGCCTATGTGAATCTCACTGCCATTCAGGTGTGGGCCTGGGCTGCAATACCACAAAGCACAAATGCCGTGTAGAAGTACTCACAGGAGCAACATGGCCTCTTCAAACAGTTGATCAGCAGGGGTACCAGATATCAGACCACCACCAACCAGATGTTGCCAACCTATACTGAGAATAGGTCATCAGTATTGTACTCAGGCAAAAACCCTTTAAACTGATTGCATAGAAAAGTATCTTTTGTTCTACCAGTTTAATGGATCTGTTCTCTTTAAAAAAACAAAAACAAAGAATGATGACCTTCCTTCCACTGATGCACCCTTCGTACAAAAATTCAACCAATTACTGGTCACTTGCCTTCTTTACAGGTAAAAATTGTAAAGCTGGATACTTTTTTTTCAAAAAGACATGTGCAAACTACATTTGTTTTTGGAATGGACCAAGTTTCTCTAAAAAAAAACGGAATTTGTGTCTGAAAAAAAACAACACAATTTGAAAGAATGAGAAAAGTCAGCATTTAAACTTTTCCTATATATCACTCAACTCCTTCTGTGCTGGTGTCCACAGGAGCACAGGGATCTACAGAATAGTTGTCTGTGGCACCTGTTACTAGTGTCAAACTGGGTCTCCTAGGGCCCACCAATAAAATTCATTCACTGTAAAGCTACATGCAAAATTAACCTGCTTACGCAGCAGCGATATGCTACAAGATGATTATGGGGACCCTGGATTTACATTTAGAGGGTAGGTGCAGCAAGGCCATAGATGCACAAATAACCGTTGATGTAAATTAGAATTTTGTAATGTTATTAAATTAATAATGAAGTATTTTCCAGGTTTTTAACAGATCTCTTTTTTGCAGAAAGATGTCCCATCTCTCCTTTTAAAGCTGCAAAACCTACTTTGTCTGTTTCAGCAAGGGAAGGTAAAGGAGTACAAACATTTACATGTAGTCTGCAGTAGCTAATTGCAAATCTCAAATCTATGGTTTCTGGTGTCCCGTGCAGGGCTGTTTGGACACATTGGTGGACCCATAGCAAGGGTCCAACTCAGCCCCCTCCCCCCCACAGCAATCCTGAACAATGTTCATTATCTTATAAAATCTACACATCTAGCTAAACAGTTCTATTTAGAGGCAATTTTAGACATATCAATGGGAAATGTTTGAATTCACATATCAATATCAGACCCTACACGGACACACTATAAGGCTCTATTCACATGACTGCATTTTTGTGAATCAATTTCAACAGGGCCGCAAAAAATGTGAACAGCACACTGTCCATGTCCGTTCCTCAGCCCTGCAAAAAAGATAGAACATGTCCTATTCTTGTACGTTTTGTAGACAAGAATAGGCATTGCTACGATGGGTCTGCAAAAAAAACAGGTTCAACATGGACGTCAGATGGAAGACATCCATATTTTTTTGGGATTCCATTCTAAGAAGTGTAAATCCCAGTGTGTGACTGCTAACACTGGACAGCTATCGGCCTGAGCCGCACTGGTATTCTGGTTTAGAGGTTTACCTTTAGTGGGCTGCAGACCTACCCTCCACCTGTTCCCACCACTGAGATCTGCTAGCTGTCTATGCACCTTCCTCACTCTGCAGCTGTCCCACTGTCTATGCATCAGGCCTGGAAAGGGAATAAGGTAGCGGACAGGAGTGGGGGTACTGAAGCTACGGATGGGGATGATAATTCTCACAGGGACAGGAGAGGAGCAACCTCTTTTGCCCTTGGGGCACTCCCTGGATTTTAGGGTCTTCTGCCAGTTGGCAGCTGGGGTACTCTTGCTGTTAGACGAGCAGTTGGGTGCAAGGTAGGAGAATGGGGGGGGGGGGTGCAGATTGGATATGGAGACCAATGACCAGGTCAGGTTGGTGATAGTAAAATCTAGTTTCTATTTTACTGAACAGATGATGTCACAGTACAAATAAAAGCAGTAGGCACAGTCCTCAACTATATCACAGAGTAGGCTTTTCCCAAAGGCTGTGTAGAGGGGATGGCTACAATGATAGTCCTCCCTGAGTCTCTTTCCACACATACATGCAGGCCTCCCAAATCACCAAAGGTGTGCAAACTCTCATAATATTTATCTGCATTGCCCTATTGCTTAGTGTAGTCCTAGATAGTCAGTCCATATCATTAATGTGGCTGGCACCAAAACCAATATAACCCAAATCACGTGCAGTAAAGTCTATAGCCATATGCATGTGTTACCTTTACCGTCTTTGTCTAAGCACCATCCTTTTTAATTGGTCCTCAACTTTCTGTAAAACGTCTCTCTTTGGTTCTTATCACAGTTGCTTTTCTGGCAGCTTTTCACTCACAGGGACACTGTTTCCCTGAAGAAATTCTGCAGCACACACTAAACAGGTTCATTCTCTTGGTATTCTTGCCAACAACTCCCTACAACAACATTATTTGTCAGATACAACTCATTGTCTTTTAGCAAATGCTGCAGAGTGGCTGCAATTCTTGGTTGATATAAAGAGCAGCAGTTAGTGATAGAAACTATTTTCCACCCCCTACTTTGCAGTGCTTAAGGTACATGACCCACTAGCCTCCCCACCTAACTACACTCTTGAACCTATTTCTACATAGGCCAAATGCTTATGTAAGTGCATTCTGGGGATGCAGATACAGTTGAAGGTGGTGCTGCTCTCAGGGGCCTAGTCAAGTACACCATTTCTCCTACGGTTATATAGCCTTGGTCTGGTGCCACTGAGATTTATTAAACGGAACCGGTCATCAACTGTATGCAGCCATCTTTGAGCGAAACAAAGTAGTGTAGTCACTCATGAGCTAACATCAAGTGGTTTCAGAGAACCCAGATTATAATCTTTGCAGACCAAGCTTGGAAAAGAGTCATGGATACCTGAGAAGCATCTGGTTTATTTAGCTCATGCTCTATATGCCCACCTGCTGATAAATGGCAGTTTTGTTTTCTACCTAGGAGATAACTGGCAATCACTAGTGGATGGGCAGGGAGAGCAGGCGATCATGAGCTGCTGTGCTGAATATACTTCAAGTTCTCAGCAACCACTTAATATTAACTTATGAATGACAAGTGTGACTTTCACTATTTTATGCTTCTCTCAGAGGGCCCATACAGTTGGTGACATGTTCCCTCATACAGCTATGTAAATAAAAAAAGTTATGGCTCCAGGAAGACAGGGAGTGAAAAACGACCTGACAAATTAGAATTTAGAAACCCTTTGGATCTCTTACTTATATGCTATAGCCTAGTAGGAACTCACATCCAATAGGGGTACCTAGGCTTACACTGATTTCACACATACCTATAGAGGGCCCCAGACCATTAGGATCTGGGTCCCATTTTTTTAAATAATTGACGTACTGTGACAATACTGTATATGTTCTATATTATTGATAAAGACAAAGAAGAGCATATACAACCTGGGAGATAGCTTAGAAAGAAAATAGGTCTGATGAAGTCCTAAAAAAGCCGCACACGAACTATGGCGGCGATGCATATGGGGATTAGCCTCAAAGCGCTCTATGGAAGTTGGCAGGGCCGGTGCAAGGATTTTTGCCAGCACAAGCGAAGCTAGATTTTGGCGCCCCCCCTCCCCATGATCACATTATAACACCCTTTTGTGTCACACTTCTGCCCCCCCCCCCTCATGGCACATCATCCCCCCATGTCACATTTCTCCCCCTCCATGGCAGAGACTACAGACATTTGATTTGGCCCCTCTCCCATCATGTCACCAGTGTTTCCCCCCCCCCCATTAATATTGTGTGATAAATATAAACCATATGCGTTCTGCGCTCATCACCTACACAGTCACCAACAGCTGCTCCAGTCCCTGCTGCTGCCCGCCACGGAGCCACTCGCCAGTCACACACCCCCTGAGTGCCCCCATGACTGTGTTGTCGTGCTACCGCTCTGTGAGTGAGGACCGGGGCCGCATGGCACATCCAGGCTGGGGTGGGTGGCCAGCGGCGATGCGGCGCAACTCGCCGCAAGTGATTTAAAAAAAAAGTTCATTTTTCCGCCCCCCCCCCCCCTTTCTCTGCACCCTAAGGCAGCCGCTTGGTCTGCCTTATTATAGAACTGGCCCTGGAAGTTGGTTATCTCCCAAGCTGTATATGTACTTTTGCACCTTCTTATCACTGTTTGCCTTGGCACTTTATATTTAATCATGTTTGCACATTGGATATCACATTATATATAGATCTTTTCTTAGATTTACAAGTAATCATGGCAAAACAGAATTGTGGATTCTTGTGGAGCTACCTTTTATCAAATCTTCGGTTATTTGTTATATATGGGATATTATTGAAAAATCTTAGGCCACATTGGTATTTGTGCAGTGAGGGGAGGATTTCCCATAACTTCAAGATGTCCCTGTATCTATTTGTGGATTTCAACTGTTTTTAAAGCGACCCGATGAAATTTGTATTTTTTTTTTTTTAACAATTGTCTTTTTATTGAAATATCGTTTCGCATCATCTTCACAATTTGTTAAGTTAATTGACAACAAAGCAATTAAGGCACATAGGAGTTTAGATAGTACAGATAATTGAACAGCGATCCATTAGGTAATAACCGAATCATTCTAACACTGTCAACCCAGGACAGCACAATCCGCCTTCACTATACAGTTGTGTTCAAAATTATTCAACCCCCACTGAAATTGAGTGTTTTTGCCAGTTTGACATTGATTTTGATCATTTCAGTTATCTTGTTTGCAATTAAATCAAAGAGGCACTTGTAAGTCAGACAAATATAACATAACATTTATAATGAAAAACCCAAAAATGTATTTTCTGTGCTCACATCATCATCAGTTTTATTCAACCCCCAAGTGACATTCAATCTTAGTACTTAGTACAACATCCTTTTCCAGTTATAACAGCTTTTAAACGTGAAGCATAGCTTGACACAAGTGTCTTGCAGCGATCTACGGGTATCTTCGCCCATTCTTCATGGGCAAAAGCCTCCAGTTCAGTCACATTCTTAGGCTTGCGCGCTGCAACTGCTTTCTTTAAGTCCCACCAGAGGTTCTCAATCGGATTTAAGTCTGGTGACTGCGATGGCCACTTCAAAATGTTCCAGCCTTTAATCTGCAACCATGCTCTAGTGGACTTGGAGGTATGCTTGGGATCATTGTCCTGTTGAAAGGTCCAACGTCTCCCAAGCCTCAGGTTTGTGACGGACTGCATCACATTTTCATCCAATATCTCCTGGTACTGAAGAGAATTCATGGTACCTTGCACACGCTGAAGCTTCCCTGTACCTGTAGAAGCAAAACAGCCCCAAAGCATGATTGACCCCCACCATGCTTCACAGTAGGCAAGGTGTTCTTTTCTTCATAGGCCTTGTTCTTCCTCCTCCAAACATAGCGTTGATCCATGGGCCCAAACAGTTCTAATTTTGTTTCATCAGTCCACAGAACACTATCCCAAAACTTTTGTGGTTTGTCCACATGACTTTGGCATACTGCAGTCGACTCTTCTTATTCTTTGGAGACAGCAAGGGGTGCGCCTGGGAGTTCTGGCATGGAGGCCTTCATTACGCAGTGTGCGCCTTATTGTCTGAGCTGAAACTTCAGTACCCGCATCTGACAAATCTTTTTCAGTTCCTCAGCAGTCACACGGGGACTTTTCTCCACTTTGCACTTCAGGTAGCGCACAGCAGTCGAAGTCAGCATCTTCTTTCTGCCACGACCAGGTAGCGTTTCAACAGTGCCCTTTGCCTTGAATTTGCGAATGATGCTTCCTATGGTGTCTCTTGGTATGTTTAACATCTTTGCAATCTTCTTATAGCCATTACCCTTCCTGTGAAGAGAAATCACCTCTTCTCTTGTCTTCCTGGACCATTCTCTTGACTTCACCATGTTTGTAAACACACCAGTAAATGTCTAGAAGGAGCTGAGTATCACATTCATTTTAAATCTGCCTAATTGGTGCTTATTATGTTTGATTGCTGCTCCTTGACATCCACAGGTGTTTTCAATACCTGATCGAAAACACTTGAATGAACCTCTGTTCTTAAGAGTAGTAGTCTTTAAGGGGTTGAATAATTGTGTCAATGAAGAAATCACAAAAAAAAACATCTAATACTGTATTACAAAAACAATTGATGTCATTATAGTTGCATTTGGTTCTTTAAAAAGTCCTTGTAAGATTTCATTCTGAACACAATTACAAATGTACACTAAATTCCCTAAAACCCTTTACAGCATTGGGGGTTGAATAATTTTGAACACAACTATAGATATGAAATAAAGCAGAAGACAAGAACTATAAGCGTGTGGGTACGCACCCAAACCAAGACAACTGGGCGAAGATGATCTCCTTATAAGAGTAAGTAGTATTCAAAACTGAAATTATGACAGACAGAAGACACGACACGAAACACAAGGGAGTGGAGGGGAAGGGAGGGAAGCGTTACTGGGTAGCCTCTATGTATGTATCCCAGGGCTGCCAAACTTTAGTGAACCCGTCTATTGTATGATTGACCAACCAGCGCGGTAAGAAGTTCCATTCTCCCGACGTACATGACACTAGATATCAGGTCGGATCGAGTTGGTATGTCCTGTCTCTTCCAATACTTAGCTATGAGTCTTCTCGTGGCTGATAAAATATGAAGCACTAAACAAAGTACATGTTTCTTCAGAGCTGTTGGAGGCATGTTCAGTAGAAACAAATACGGGTCCAAGGAGAAGTTTACATCGGTGACTTGCAGAATAAGATGTCGAGCTACTCTCCATAAAGGAAATATAGTGTGAGTATAGCCACACCTCCGACTGGCGTCAGAAACCGAAGGGTTCAAGTGTTTAAGCTCTTGTGGTGTATGGTACCAAAACATCAGGAGTTTATAGGAGTTTTCTCTATGGGTCACACAAGTAGATGTCATTGCCGCTCTCCGCCATATAAGCTTCCAATCATCTGGTGATATTTCCCTCTTTAAGTAACTCACCCATTTGGACATATAAGCATGACGCATAACCCCTGGGAGTTCTGGGGTTGAGAGGAGAACATAGATATCAGATATGAAACCTTTGGTGGAAGTTGAGAGTTTACACAATCGTTCAAACATTGTTGGGTAGACACCTTCGTGTCATTAAACAAAGCTCTAAATAAGTGTTGAATTTGGAGGTGTTGCCATCTAGAGCTAATAGGTAAATCATATCGTTCCCTAAGCAAGTCAAACGGTATGATCTCCATAGTCCTGTACTCCACTATATCGGCAAATCTAAACAACTTGTTAGAGAACCAAGGCCTAATAAAAGTGTGCTGCAATCCCAATGGGAATAAAGGATTGAATAAAAAAGAGGTCATAGAAGATTTATCAGATGATAAGGGGAATTTATGTTTGCAATGCTTCCAAGTATTATATATGAGGGACATAGCGCCTAACAATGGGGTGGTAGAAGCAGCTGGTAATTGTGTCCACAAAAGTGCATTTGGGTGGGGAAGACCATGCAGGAATGCGACGTAAGTGCGTCGCCCAATAATACTTGGTAGAGATGAGCGAACACCTGGATGTTCGGGTTCGAGAGGTTCGGCCGAACTTCCGGAAAATGTCAGGGTTCGTGATCCGAACTCAACCCGAACTTCATCCCGAACCCGAACCCCATAGAAGTCAATGGGGACCCGAACTTTTGGGCACTAAAAAGCCTGTAAAAGACTCCCGGAAAGGGCTAGAGGGCTGCAAAAGGCAGCAAAATGTAGGTAAATCCCCTGCAAACAAATGTAGATAGGGAAATGAATTAAAATAAAATAAAATAAATAAAAATGAACCAATATCAATTGGAGAGAGGTCCCACAGCAAGGAATCATGCGTCATATCATCCACCACTGGAGAAGGCCACTCTCATTTATTTGGGACCAGCACCCAGACAGAGGATACAGGTCCCACAGCAAGGAATCATGCTTCATATCAACCACCACCGGAGAAGGCCACTCTCATGTATTTTGGACCAGCACCCAGACAGAGGATACAGGTCCCACAGCAAGGAATAAGGCGTCATATCAACCACCACCGGAGAAGGCCACTCTCATTTATTTTGGACCAGCACCCAGACAGAGGATACAGGTCCCACATCAAGGAATCATGCGTCATATCAACCACCACCGGAGAAGGCCACTCTCATTTATTTTGGACCAGCACCCAGACAGAGGAGAGAGGTCCCACATCAAGGAATCATGCGTCATATCAACCACCACCGGAGAAGGCCACTCTCATTTATTTTGGACCAGCACCCAGACAGAGGATACAGGTCCCACATCAAGGAATCAGGCGTCATATCAACCACCACCGGAGAAGGCCACTCTCATTTATTTTGGACCAGCACCCAGACAGAGGATACAGGTCCCACATCAAGGAATCATGCGTCATATCAACCACCACCGGAGAAGGCCACTCTCATGTATTTTGGACCAGCACCCAGACAGAGGAGAGAGGTCCCACATCAAGGAATCATGCGTCATATCAACCACCACCGGAGAAGGCCACTCTCATTTATTTTGGACCAGCACCCAGACAGAGGATACAGGTCCCACATCAAGGAATCATGCGTCATATCAACCACCACCGGAGAAGGCCACTCTCATTTAGTTCGGACCAGCACCCAGACAGAGGAGAGAGGTCCTACATCAAGGAATCATGCGTCATATCAACCACCACCGGAGAAGGCCACTCTCATTTATTTTGGACCAGCACCCAGACAGAGGAGAGAGGTCCCACATCAAGGAATCATGCGTCATATCAACCACCACCGGAGAAGGCCACTCTCATTTATTTTGGACCAGCACCCAGACAGAGGAGAGAGGTCCCACATCAAGGAATCATGCGTCATATCAACCACCACCGGAGAAGGCCACTCTCATTTATTTTGGACCAGCACCCAGACAGAGGAGAGAGGTCCCACATCAAGGAATCATGCGTCATATCAACCACCACCGGAGAAGGCCACTCTCATTTATTTTGGACCAGCACCCAGACAGAGGAGAGAGGTCCCACAGCAAGGAATCATGCGTCATATCAACCACCACCGGAGAAGGCCACTCTCATTTATTTTGGACCAGCACCCAGACAGAGGATACAGGTCCCACAGCAAGGAATCATGCGTCATATCAACCACCACCGGAGAAGGCCACTCTCATTTATTTTGGACCAGCACCCAGACAGAGGAGAGAGGTCCCACATCAAGGAATCATGCGTCATATCAACCACCACCGGAGAAGGCCACTCTCATTTATTTCGGACCAGCACCCAGACAGAGGATAGAGGTCCCACAGCAAGGAATCATGCGTCATATCAACCACCACCGGAGAAGGCCACTCTCATTTATTTCGGACCAGCACCCAGACAGAGGATACAGGTCCCACAGCAAGGAATCATGCCTCATATCAACCACCACCGGAGAAGGCCACTCTCATTTATTTTGGACCAGCACCCAGACAGAGGAGAGAGGTCCCACAGCAAGGAATCATGCGTCATATCAACCACCACCGGAGAAGGCCACTCTCATTTATTTTGGACCAGCACCCAGACAGAGGAGAGAGGTCCCACAGCAAGGAATCATGCGTCATATCAACCACCACCGGAGAAGGCCACTCTCATTTATTTTGGACCAGCACCCAGACAGAGGATACAGGTCCCACAGCAAGGAATCATGCGTCATATCAACCACCACCGGAGAAGGCCACTTCATGTATTTTGGACCAGCACCCAGACAGAGGAGAGAGGTCCCACATCAAGGAATCATGCGTCATATCAACCACCACCGGAGAAGGCCACTCTCATTTATTTCGGCCCAGCACCCAGACAGAGGATACAGGTCCCACAGCAAGGAATCATGCGTCATATCAACCACCAACGGAGAAGGCCACTTCATTTATTTCGACCAGCACCCAGACAGAGGAGAGAGGTCCCACAGCAAGGAATCATGCGTCATATCAACCACCACCGGAGAAGGCCACTCTATTTATTTCGGACCAGCACCCAGACAGAGGATACAGGTCCCACAGCAAGGAATCATGCGTCATATCAACCACCACCGGAGAAGGCCACTCTCATTTATTTTGGACCAGCACCCAGACAGAGGAGAGAGGTCCCACAGCAAGGAATCATGCGTCATATCAACCACCACCGGAGAAGGCCACTTCATTTATTTGGGACCAGCACCCAGACAGAGGATACAGGTCCCACAGCAAGGAATCATGCGCCATATCAACCACCACCGGAGAAGGCCACTCTCATTTATTTCGGACCAGCACCCAGACAGAGGAGAGAGGTCCCACAGCAAGGAATCATGCGTCATATCAACCACCACCGGAGAAGGCCACTTCATTTATTTTGGACCAGCACCCAGACAGAGGATACAGGTCCCACAGCAAGGAATCATGCGTCATATCAACCACCACCGGAGAAGGCCACTCTCATGTATTTTGGACCAGCACCCAGACAGAGGAGAGAGGTCCCACATCAAGGAATCATGCGTCATATCAACCACCACCGGAGAAGGCCACTCTCATTTATTTTGGACCAGCACCCAGACAGAGGAGAGAGGTCCCACAGCAAGGAATCATGCGTCATATCAACCACCACCGGAGAAGGCCACTCTCATTTATTTCGGACCAGCACCCAGACAGAGGATACAGGTCCCACAGCAAGGAATCATGCCTCATATCAACCACCACCGGAGAAGGCCACTCTCATTTATTTAGGACCAGCACCCAGACAGAGGAGAGAGGTCCCACAGCAAGGAATCATGCCTCATATCAACCACCACCGGAGAAGGCCACTTCATTTATTTGGGACCAGCACCCAGACAGAGGATACAGGTCCCACAGCAAGGAATCATGCGTCATATCAACCACCACCGGAGAAGGCCACTCTCATTTATTTTGGACCAGCACCCAGACAGAGGAGAGAGGTCCCACAGCAAGGAATCATGCGTCATATCAACCACCACCGGAGAAGGCCACTCTCATTTATTTTGGACCAGCACCCAGACAGAGGATACAGGTCCCACAGCAAGGAATCATGCGTCATATCAACCACCACCGGAGAAGGCCACTCATTTATTTTGGACCAGCACCCAGACAGAGGAGAGAGGTCCCACAGCAAGGAATCATGCGTCATATCAACCACCACCGGAGAAGGCCACTCTCATTTATTTTGGACCAGCACCCAGACAGAGGAGAGAGGTCCCACAGCAAGGAATCATGCGTCATATCAACCACCACCGGAGAAGGCCACTCTATTTATTTTGGACCAGCACCCAGACAGAGGATACAGGTCCCACAGCAAGGAATCATGCGTCATATCAACCACCACCGGAGAAGGCCACTCTCATTTATTTTGGACCAGCACCCAGACAGAGGAGAGAGGTCCCACAGCAAGGAATCATGCGTCATATCAACCACCACCGGAGAAGGCCACTTCATTTATTTTGGACCAGCACCCAGACAGAGGATACAGGTCCCACAGCAAGGAATCATGCGTCATATCAACCACCACCGGAGAAGGCCACTCTCATTTATTTCGGACCAGCACCCAGACAGAGGAGAGAGGTCCCACAGCAAGGAATCATGCGTCATATCAACCACCACCGGAGAAGGCCACTTCATTTATTTTGGACCAGCACCCAGACAGAGGATACAGGTCCCACAGCAAGGAATCATGCGTCATATCAACCACCACCGGAGAAGGCCACTTCATGTATTTTGGACCAGCACCCAGACAGAGGAGAGAGGTCCCACATCAAGGAATCATGCGTCATATCAACCACCACCGGAGAAGGCCACTCATTTATTTTGGACCAGCACCCAGACAGAGGATACAGGTCCCACAGCAAGGAATCATGCGTCATATCAACCACCACCGGAGAAGGCCACTCTCATTTATTTCGGACCAGCACCCAGACAGAGGAGAGAGGTCCCACAGCAAGGAATCATGCGTCATATCAACCACCACCGGAGAAGGCCACTCTCATTTATTTTGGACCAGCACCCAGACAGAGGATACAGGTCCCACAGCAAGGAATCATGCGTCATATCAACCACCACCGGAGAAGGCCACTTCATTTATTTTGGACCAGCACCCAGACAGAGGATACAGGTCCCACAGCAAGGAATCATGCGTCATATCAACCACCACCGGAGAAGGCCACTCTCATTTATTTTGGACCAGCACCCAGACAGAGGAGAGAGGTCCCACAGCAAGGAATCATGCGTCATATCAACCACCACCGGAGAAGGCCACTCATTTATTTTGGACCAGCACCCAGACAGAGGAGAGAGGTCCCACATCAAGGAATCATGCGTCATATCAACCACCACCGGAGAAGGCCACTCATTTATTTTGGACCAGCACCCAGACAGAGGATACAGGTCCCACAGCAAGGAATCATGCGTCATATCAACCACCACCGGAGAAGGCCACTCTCATTTATTTTGGACCAGCACCCAGACAGAGGATACAGGTCCCACAGCAAGGAATCATGCGTCATATCAACCACCACCGGAGAAGGCCACTCTCATGTATTTTGGACCAGCACCCAGACAGAGGAGAGAGGTCCTACATCAAGGAATCATGCGTCATATCAACCACCACCGGAGAAGGCCACTCTCATTTATTTTGGACCAGCACCCAGACAGAGGATACAGGTCCCACAGCAAGGAATCATGCGTCATATCAACCACCACCGGAGAAGGCCACTCTCATGTATTTTGGACCAGCACCCAGACAGAGGAGAGAGGTTTTCACAGCAGAGAATCAGGCATTTACATCACCCACCACAGGAGTAGGCCACCATTTAATGGGACCCCGGCAACCATGTCAGATGGCACAAACATCAGCTTCACATCACCCAGCACAAGAGAAGGCCACTTTGAGAGACTTTGACCCTGCACCCAGGCGGAGGAGAGTGGTTTTCACAGCAGAGAATCAGGCATTTAGATCACCCACCACAGGAGTAGGCCACCATTTAATGGGACCCCGGCAACCATGTCAGATGGCACAAACATCAGCTTCACATCACCCAGCACAAGAGAAGGCCACTTTGAGAGACTTTGACCCTGCACCCAGGCGGAGGAGAGAGGTTTTCACAGCAGAGAATCAGGCATTTAGATCACCCACCACAGGAGTAGGCCACCATTTAATGGGACCCCGGCAACCATGTCAGATGGCACAAACATCAGCTTCACATCACCCAGCACAAGAGAAGGCCACTTTGAGAGACTTTGACCCCTGCACCCAGACGGAGGAGAGAGGTTTTCACAGCAGAGAATCAGGCATTTAGATCACCCACCACAGGAGTAGGCCACCATTTAATGGGACCCCGGCAACCATGTCAGATGGCACAAACATCAGCTTCACATCACCCAGCACAAGAGAAGGCCACTTTGAGAGACTTTGACCCCTGCACCCAGACGGAGGAGAGAGGTTTTCACAGCAGAGAATCAGGCATTTAGATCACCCACCACAGGAGTAGGCCACCATTTAATGGGACCCCGGCAACCATGTCAGATGGCACAAACATCAGCTTCACATCACCCAGCACAAGAGAAGGCCACTTTGAGAGACTTTGACCCCTGCACCCAGACGGAGGAGAGAGGTTTTCACAGCAGAGAATCATGCATTTAGATCACCCACTACAGGAGTAGGCCACCATTTAATGGGACCCCGGCAACCATGTCAGATGGCACAAACATCAGCTTCACATCACCCAGCACAAGAGAAGGCCACTTTGAGAGACTTTGACCCCTGCACCCAGACGGAGGAGAGAGGTTTTCACAGCAGAGAATCATGCATTTAGATCACCCACCACAGGAGTAGGCCACCATTTAATGGGACCCCGGCAACCATGTCAGATGGCACAAACATCAGCTTCACATCACCCAGCACAAGAGAAGGCCACTTTGAGAGACTTTGACCCCTGCACCCAGACGGAGGAGAGAGGTTTTCACAGCAGAGAATCATGCATTTAGATCACCCACTACAGGAGTAGGCCACCATTTAATGGGACCCCGGCAACCATGTCAGATGGCACAAACATCAGCTTCACATCACCCAGCACAAGAGAAGGCCACTTTGAGAGACTTTGACCCCTGCACCCAGACGGAGGAGAGAGGTTTTCACAGCAGAGAATCATGCATTTAGATCACCCACCACAGGAGTAGGCCACCATTTAATGGGACCCCGGCAACCATGTCAGATGGCACAAACATCAGCTTCACATCACCCAGCACAAGAGAAGGCCACTTTGAGAGACTTTGACCCCTGCACCCAGACGGAGGAGAGAGGTTTTCACAGCAGAGAATCAGGCATTTAGATCACCCACCACAGGAGTAGGCCACCATTTAATGGGACCCCGGCAACCATGTCAGATGGCACAAACATCAGCTTCACATCACCCAGCACAAGAGAAGGCCACTTTGAGAGACTTTGACCCCTGCACCCAGGCGGAGGAGAGAGGTTTTCACAGCAGAGAATCAGGCATTTAGATCACCCACCACAGGAGTAGGCCACCATTTAATGGGACCCCGGCAACCATGTCAGATGGCACAAACATCAGCTTCACATCACCCAGCACAAGAGAAGGCCACTTTGAGAGACTTTGACCCCTGCAGCCACACGGAGGAGAGAGGTCCCACAGCAGAGATTCAGGCATTTATATCAGCCAGCACAGGAGAAGGCCGCTTTCAGTGACTTAGGCCTTAGCACCGACACAGAGGAGACAGGTCAGATAGCACAAGCATCAGTTTTACATCAACCACCACAGGAGAAGGGCACTTTTAGAGACTTTGACCCCTGCAGCCACACGGAGGAGAGAGGTCCCACAGCAGAGAATCAGGCATTTCGATCACCCACCACAGGAGAAGGCCGCTTTCAGTGACTTTGGCCCCCTGCACCCACACAAAGGAGACATGTCAGACAGCACAAGTATAACATTCATATCACCCAGCACAGGAGAAGGACACTTTCATGTACTTTGGCCCCGGCACCCAGACAGAGGGAAGGTTCATTCAACTCTGGGTTGCACCCAAGATCCTACTTAATTTCAAAAATTGATTTTCAATGAAGAAGTGGCCAGGAGTACAAGACAACATGGTTTAAGGCAGTTATTAAGGACTACTCTGCACAAGGGAGGGTCAGGTCTTGTGGGATCCATGCCTGGTTCATTTTATAAACGTCAGCTTGTCCACGTTGGCTGCGGACAGGCGGCTGCGTTTGTCAGTAATGACGCCCCTGCCGTGCTGAATACACGTTCAGATAAAGCGCTGGCCGCCGGGCAGGCCAGCACCTCCAAGGCATAACATGCTAATTCTGGCCACGTGGACAATTTGGAAACCCAGAAGTTGAATGGGGCCGAACCATCCGTCAGTACGTGGAGTTGTGTGCAGACGTACTGTTCAACCATGTTAGTGAAATGTTGCCTCCTGCTAACACGTTCCGTATCAGGTGGTGGGGCAGTTAGCTGTGGCGTGGAGACAAAACTTTTCCACATTTCTGCCATGCTAACCCTGCCCTCAGAGGAGCTGGCCGTGACACTGCTGCGTGGGCGACCTCTAGCTCCTCCTCTGCCTTCGGCCTTCCACCTGTTCCCCTGTGACAGTTGGGAATGCTCTCAGGAGCGCGTCTACCAGCGTGCGCTTGTACTCGCGCATCTTCCTATCACGCTCCAGTGCAGGAAGTAAAGTGGGCACATTGTCTTTGTACCGTGGATCCAGCAGGGTGGCCACCCAGTAGTCAGCACACGTTAAAATGTGGGCAACTCTGCTGTCGTTGCGCAGGCACTGCAGCATGTAATCGCTCATGTGTGCCAGGCTCCCCAGAGGTAAGGACAAGCTGTCCTCTGTGGGAGGCGTATCGTCATCATCCTCTGTATCCCCCAGCCACGCACCAGGGATGTGCCTGCGCTGTGCTGGGTGCCACCCCGCTGTGAACCTGCTTCATCCTCATCCTCCTCCACCTCCTCCTCCTCATCCTCCTCGTCCTCCAGTACGGTGCCCTGGCTGGCGACATTTGTGAACCTGCCCTCTGCTGTTGCAACAAACCTCCCTCTGAGCCACTTCTAACAGACTGGCCTGAAAGTGCTAAAACGAGCCCTCATCCTCCTCCTCCTCCTCCTACCTGGGCCACCTCCTCTTACCATCATTGCCCTAAGCGTTTTCTCAAGGAGACATAGAAGTGGTATTGTCACGCTGATAACAGTGTCATCGCCACTGGCCATGTTGGTGGAGTACTCGAAACAGCGCAGCAGGGCACACAGGTCTCGCATGGAGGCCCAATCATTGGTGGTGAAGTGGTGCTGTTCGGCAGTGCGACTGACCGCGTGCGTGCTGCAGCTGAAACTCCACTATGGCCTGCTGCTGCTCGCACAGTCTCTCCAGCATGTGCAAGGTGGAGTTCCACCGGGTGGGCACGTCGCATATGAGGCGGTGAGCGGGAAGGCCGAAGTTCCGCTGTAGCGCAGACAGGCGAGCAGCGGCAGGATGTGAACGCCGGAGCGCGCACAGACGGCCCGCACTTTATGCAGCAGCTCTGACATGTCTGGGGTAGTTGTGAATGAACTTCTGCACCACCAAATTCAGCACATGCGCCAGGCAAGGGATGTGCGTCAAACCGGCTAGTCCCAGAGCTGCCACGAGATTTCGCCCATTATCGCACACCACCAGGCCGGGCTTGAGGCCCACCGGCAGAAACCACTCGTCGGTCTGTTGTTCAATACCCCGCCACAACTCCTGCGCGGTGTGGGGCCTGTCCCCCAAACATATGAGTTTCAGAATGGCCTGCTGACGTTTACCCGGGCTGTGCTGAAGTTGGTGGTGAAGGTGTGTGGCTGACTGGATGAGCTGGTGGAAGCAGTAGGAGGAGGAAGCCGAGTAGGAGGAGGAGGCTACAGGAGGCAGAGAATGATGCCCTGCGATCCTAGGGGCGGAAGGACGTGCGCCAAGGAACTGTCCGCCTGGGGCCCAGCCGCCACTACATTCATCCAGTGTGCAGTTAGTGAGATATAGCGTCCCTGGCCGTGCTTACTGGTCCACGTATCTGTGGTTAGGTGGACCTTGCCACAAATGGCGTTGCGCAGTGCACACTTGATTTTATCGGACACTTGCATGTGCAGGGAAGGCACGGCTGTCTTGGAGAAGTAGTGGCGGCTGGGAACCACATACTGCGGGACAGCCATGGCCATCAGCTGTTTGAAGCTGTCTGTGTCCACCAGCCGGAATGACAGCATTTCAAAGGCCAGCAGTTTAGAAATGCTGGCGTTCAGGCCAAGAGGCTCGAGGGTGACTCGGGGGAATTTGCGCTTCCTCTCTAAGGTTTGAGATATTGAGAGCTGAACGCTGCTGTGTGATATAGTGGAGACGCTAGTTGACGGTGGCGGTGGTGGTGGTGTCGGTGGCACATCCTCTGTTTGCTGCTCGGCAGGTGGCAACATTCCTCTCGAGGCGGAAGCCGAGGCAGCAGCGGTAGAGGAGCAGGGGAGCCTCAGCGAGTGCCTGGTTTTTAAGGTGTGTACTCCACTGCAGTTCATGCTTTGCATGTAGATGCCTGGTCATGCAGGTTGTGCTGAGGTTCAGAACGTTAATGCCTCGCCTCAGGCTCTGATGGCAGAGCGTGCAAGTCACTCGGGTCTTGTCGGTCAGGACATTGTTTAAAGAAGTGCCATGCCAGGGAACTCTTTGAAGCTGCCTTTGTGGGTGCTGGGTCCCTGTTGGCGCTGTCCAGTAGCAGGCGAACTCTCTGGGCGGCGGCTCGTCTGCTTTGGCCCCCTGCTCCCTCTTTGGCTTCGCTGTTGTCTCGGTCTCACCACTACCTCTTCCTCTGAACTGTGAAAGTCATCGCCACGACCTTCAGTCCATGTGGGGTCTAAGACCTCATCGTCCTCTGCATCGTCTTCCACCCAGTCTCCCTCCCTGACCTCCTCCTGTTCAGTCTGCACACTGCAAAAAGACGCGGCAGTGGGCACCTGTGTTTCGTCATCATCAGAGAGTCGGTGACTCTGCTGTGGTGGTATTCCCATGTCCTCTTCATCTGGAGACATAAGTGGTTGTGCGTCAGTGCATGGTATGTCTTCCTCCACTGGGGAAGGGCTAGGTGGACGCCCTGGGAAACCCTGGAAGCAGAGTCTTCAAACAGAAGAAGAGACTGCTGCATAACTTGTGGCTCAGACCGTTTCCCTGATATGCTTGGGGGTGATGTGACAGACTGATGGGCTTGGTTTTCAGGTGCCACCTGTGCGCTTTCCGCAGAAGACTGGGTGGAAGACCATGTGGTGAACGTGCTGGAAGCACTGTCGGCCACCCAATCGACTAATGCCTGTACCTGCTCAGGCCTTACCATCCTAAGAGCGGCATTGGGCCCCACGAGATATTGCGGTACATTCTGCCGGCTAGTTGAGGGAGTTCGTTCCCTACTGTGTGCGCCTGAGGCCGAACGGCCACGTCCTCTACTAGCAACAGAGGCTCCACGGACACCACCACGACCGCGTCCTCGTCCCTTAATAGTATTTTTCTTCATTGTTGCGATTCAACTCGCACCACAATGAAATATATTATTTTTATAAGCAAAATCCCCTCACTGGAATACTTTCAGTCTTTTGACTGTATGGATTACAGATGGAATGACTGTTATATGTGAGTACCGCTTTCTTTGACAGATTCTAGTATGGGTACATATATGTTTTCCCAACCCCAGCACATTAATTTGCTAATTCCAGATGTATGAAACGCAGGCCTAACTGTATCTAGTATATTGAACGCCAGATAAACTAACTTGGCCTTTTTAAATAAAAAAATTCCCTCACTGGAATACTTTCAGTCTTTTGACTGTATGGATTACAGATGGAATGACTGTTATATGTGAGTACCGCTTTCTTTGACAGATTCTAGTATGGGTACATATATGTTTTCCCAACCCCAGCACATTAATTTGCTAATTCCAGATGTATGAAACGCAGGCCTAACTGTATCTAGTATATTGAACGCCAGATAAACTAACTTGGCCTTTTTAAATAAAAAAATTCCCTCACTGGAATACTTTCAGTCTTTTGACTGTATGGATTACAGATGGAATGACTGTTATATGTGAGTACCGCTTTCTTTGACAGATTCTAGTATGGGTACATATATGTTTTCCCAACCCCAGCACATTAATTTGCTAATTCCAGATGTATGAAACGCAGGCCTAACTGTATCTAGTATATTGAACGCCAGATAAACTAACTTGGCCTTTTTTAAATAAAAAAATTCCCTCACTGGAATACTTTCAGTCTTTTGACTGTATGGATTACAGATGGAATGACTGTTATATGTGAGTACCGCTTTCTTTGACAGATTCTAGTATGGGTACATATATGTTTTCCCAACCCCAGCACATTAATTTGCTAATTCCAGATGTATGAAACGCAGGCCTAACTGTATCTAGTATATTGAACGCCAGATAAACTAACTTGGCCTTTTTAAATAAAAAAAATTCCCTCACTGGAATACTTTCAGTCTTTTGACTGTATGGATTACAGATGGAATGACTGTTATATGTGAGTACCGCTTTCTTTGACAGATTCTAGTATGGGTACATATATGTTTTCCCAACCCCAGCACATTAATTTGCTAATTCCAGATGTATGAAACGCAGGCCTAACTGTATCTAGTATATTGAACGCCAGATAAACTAACTTGGCCTTTTTAAATAAAAAAATTCCCTCACTGGAATACTTTCAGTCTTTTGACTGTATGGATTACAGATGGAATGACTGTTATATGTGAGTACCGCTTTCTTTGACAGATTCTAGTATGGGTACATATATGTTTTCCCAACCCCAGCACATTAATTTGCTAATTCCAGATGTATGAAACGCAGGCCTAACTGTATCTAGTATATTGAACGCCAGATAAACTAACTTGGCCTTTTTAAATAAAAAAATTCCCTCACTGGAATACTTTCAGTCTTTTGACTGTATGGATTACAGATGGAATGACTGTTATATGTGAGTACCGCTTTCTTTGACAGATTCTAGTATGGGTACATATATGTTTTCCCAACCCCAGCACATTAATTTGCTAATTCCAGATGTATGAAACGCAGGCCTAACTGTATCTAGTATATTGAACGCCAGATAAACTAATCTTGGCCTTTTTAAATAAAAAAATTCCCTCACTGGAATACTTTCAGTCTTTTGACTGTATGGATTACAGATGGAATGACTGTTATATGTGAGTACCGCTTTCTTTGACAGATTCTAGTATGGGTACATATATGTTTTCCCAACCCCAGCACATTAATTTGCTAATTCCAGATGTATGAAACGCAGGCCTAACTGTATCTAGTATATTGAACGCCAGATAAACTAACTTGGCCTTTTTAAATAAAAAAATTCCCTCACTGGAATACTTTCAGTCTTTTGACTGTATGGATTACAGATGGAATGACTGTTATATGTGAGTACCGCTTTCTTTGACAGATTCTAGTATGGGTACATATATGTTTTCCCAACCCCAGCACATTAATTTGCTAATTCCAGATGTATGAAACGCAGGCCTAACTGTATCTAGTATATTGAACGCCAGATAAACTAACTTGGCCTTTTTTAAATAAAAAAATTCCCTCACTGGAATACTTTCAGTCTTTTGACTGTATGGATTACAGATGGAATGACTGTTATATGTGAGTACCGCTTTCTTTGACAGATTCTAGTATGGGTACATATATGTTTTCCCAACCCCAGCACATTAATTTGCTAATTCCAGATGTATGAAACGCAGGCCTAACTGTATCTAGTATATTGAACGCCAGATAAACTAACTTGGCCTTTTTAAATAAAAAAAATTCCCTCACTGGAATACTTTCAGTCTTTTGACTGTATGGATTACAGGTGGACTGGTATTAGTAGGGGTGACACAAGCACACCCAAGTCCCTGATGTAGGATTTCTATGGCACAGACCACTATTACAAGTGATTAATGGACGTTGGGAGAGATTGTGCTGCAGCACTAGTCCCAAGATGGCCGCCGCCTATCAGCCCAGTAACATGTGCCACAAAATGGTCTGCACAACCTTTAAAAAAATAGCCTTGGACTGTGCTGCTAAATCGCTATTGGTCTGAATCCCAGGTGTAGATGTCTGACTTGTTTGGAGCTTTGGAATGCACACTGTGGCAGCTTCTGCTGCAGCACTACAAGTCGCAAAATGGCGGCCGGCGGTCAGCCCAGGTACATGTGGATGGAAAAATCACTCTGGCCACTCTAAAAATAGCCAATCCCTATCAAAAAGCAGCTCAGCTGCAGTTGTTCAGATGAATCACAGGTGGAGGAGAGAAATTTGCTTCCAGTTATTCAATTATCCCTGCCTATTCTCGCCCTAGCATCAGCTGTGTCTATCCCTGTTCTATTCACATCGGGAGTGAGCACGTCCCGACGTGCGCACAAGCTTATAAAGAGGCTGAGTCACATGCTGCACTCGGCCAATCACAGCCTTGCCAATAGTAGGCATGGCTGCGATGGCATCTTAGGGCAAGTAGTATGATGCATGTTGATTGGCTGCTTTGCAGCCTTTCAAAATGCGCCTAAATACATGCCGAACGACGAACCCGAACCCGAACTTTTTTGAAAATGTCCGGGTTCGGGTCCGGGTCCCGGACACCCCAAAATTCGGTACGAACCCGAACGATGCTCGAACTGTTCGCTCAACACTAGTTATATGTTCTAAAGACTTTTATTGCGTGTATAAGTGGAAAAAAGTGAGGGCTTATTTGCCTTTCAGCGGTGCAGTTATATGTTCTAAAGCCTTTTTTGACATGTATTTGAGGGAAAAAAACTATTTGCCGCTCAGTGGTGCAGTTATATGTCCTAAAGCCTTTTGTGCCGTGTATAACTGGAAAAAGTAAGGGCCTGTTTGCCGTTCGACGTTGCAGTTCTATGTTCTAAAGCCCTTTTTGGCGTGCATTAGTGGCAAAAAATATATATTATTTGCCATTCAGCGGTTCAGTTATATGTTCTAAACCCTTTTGTAGCATGTATAACTGGAAAAAGTAAGGGCCTATTTGCCATTCAGCGATGCAGTTACAGTATATGTTCTAAAGCCCTTTTTGGTGTGTATTAGTGGCAAAAAAATATACTGTTTGCTGTTCAGCGGTGCAGTTATATGTTCTAAAGTCTTTTGTAGCGTGTATAAGTTTAAAAAAGTAAGGGCCTATTTGCCGTTTGGCGGTGCAGTTAAATGTTCTAAAGCCCTTTTTGGCATATATTAATGGCATAAAAATAAGTATTTGCAATTGTGTGGTGAAGTGCGAAAATTACAGCCCTTTTTGGTGTGTATTAGTGGCCAAAAAATATATATTTGAGAAAATTACACACTTGTTTGGGGTGTTGTAATTTCCTTTTGATTTATTTATTTGATCTAACAGTATGTCAGCCAGAGATGTGTCAGGCCCTGCATAGGGGAATGGCAGAGGCCTAAGTGTTTCATGCCACAGCAGATTAAGGGAGCATGGCAGCAGGAGTCACAGCAAGAGGCCTGAGCTCCTGGTGTCACCTAATGGTCGTGTCTTGACCAGCAACCCAGCTGTTCTTGAATGGTTGACTCGGTCATCCACTTCGTCCCAAGTGACATCAGACACCACCAGCCAAGAGTCGGTGGGTTCCTCAGACACAACCCTTAGTTGGCATGGCCCGGGAGCAGGCTCTGTGCCCTCATCTGTCCTCAACCTGCCTCTGTCCTTTTCTGTTCCCTCAGCCAGATAAGTATTATATGCTGTGGGCTCAGCCCCACTATACAGCGAGGACGAGCTACTAGAGGACAGTCAGCAGCTACTGGCAAGCCATAATGTGGAGGAGACATCAACCGCTTCCTCTGCTAGGAGGGCAAGTAGTGATGAGGAAAGTGTTGAATGTGAAGTAGAAGGAAGTAAACTTGCGGCACTCACCAGGCATGATAAAACGTAATCCTTTATTTCTTCGTGGTAAAAGAATATAACGCTTAAGGGATATGGGACGGACAACAAATCACAGCCGGTCAGCAGCTAGGGCCGTTTCGTGTGTACACTCGCGCTTCGTCAGGCCGCAGGCCGTGAGTGCTATTGCTGAACACCGCCGCTTTGGCACTTGGGACTGGGTCTGCGTAGATGCATGATTGCATGGATTTTTGAGGTCTAAGTGGAGGAACGAAGGCAGTGCCACCGTGTGTTCGCTCTTTTATTGATAAGTGATGAGGAAAGTGGCTTGGGAGCTGGTGTTTCGAGCACTGAGGCTCCTGACCCAGAGACCATTGAGGAGGACATTAGTGATGTGCAGACAGTTCTCGATGATGATGATGTAGCTGATCGCACTTGGGAGCCTGGTGAATTAGGGGCTTCACCATCATCGGGAGACGAGGGTGGCAGCTTGCCCGTGAGGCAGCGGCAGAGCCAGCAAGTTGCTAGCTTGGCCGGGAGTCAGCAGTGTGGCAGCAGTGGGGGGTCGGGAGCCAAATGTACACAGGTTATACCACCCGCTTCGCAGGAGCCTACGTGCCTGGAAAGTAGTGGTGCACAGGTTCATGGAAGCAGCGGCAGTAGCAGTCAGTCAGTGCTGAGTGTTGGGGGTAAAATCACCTACTTGGTGGTGTGGCAGTTTTTGTTAAGCCGACGAAGGTGAGCATGGGTATATGTAGAATCTGTGGACAGAAGTTGAAGCGTGGCCAGGATGCCAATGTTGGCACCATGGCCCTGCGTCAACATATGCAGCGTCACCACAAAGTGGTGTGGGAGAACCGTGGCTCCGATGTGGTGTTCCAACCTGCTGCAACAACCGCAGCCTATTTCAGGCAGTCAATGCTCCACTACCTGAGCCGAAGGGAGCTGTCTGTCCTTCCCATCATCTGCTGGTCCTGATGCTCCTGCTCTGCCTACTCGTCATCAGTCATTCCGCCAGCAATCAATCACCAAAGTGATTGCCAAGAGACAACAGTATGCGTGCACTCATCCAACGGCGCAGAAGCTGAATGTGCTCCTGGCCAAGTTGCTGGTGCTGCAGTCCCTCCCTTTCCAAGTGGTGGACTCTGCACTTTTTAGAAAACTGCTGGCTTGTGCCCAGCCAAGGTGGAGAGTCCCAAGCCGTCATTTCTTTGGCAAAAAGGCAGTACCAGCCCTGCACACACATGTTGAACAGAAGGTGGGCCAGTCCTTGAGCCTGTCAGTGTCTGCCAAAGTGCAAGGCAGCACCGACGTGTGGAGCTGTAACTAGTGTCAGGAACAATACATGTCCTTTACGGCCCACTGGTTGAATGTGGTTCCTGCACAGCCACACCAGTTACTTGGCCAAGTGATGACACTTCCACCTCCATGTTCTCACGCCGTTAGTCCTGCGGCAATGTCCGCCTCTGCCTTCTCATCCTCCACCATGTCCTCTGCCTCCACTGCAGGGACGAGTCACAGTGCCCCTCCAGCATACCCCATGTACAGGGCACGGCGGTGTTATGCACATCGTTTGCCTGGGCGAACTGAGTCACACAGGGAATGAACTGCTCCGTGAACCTTCATCAATAAATCGAATCCTGGCTTTCTCCACGACAACTGAAAATCGGAACCATGGTAACCAACAACGGGAAGAACATGGTGTAGGCGGTGCATCAAAGAGGGCTTAGCCAAGTGCCCTGCATGGCACACTTGTTCAATCTGGTTGTCAAGCGGTTCCTGAAGTCTTCCACTCATCTGCAAAGCATCCTAAAAATGTCCAGGAAACTTTCCACCCATTAGAATTCCACCCTCTATATCAGGCATCCTCAAACTGCGGCCCTCCAGCTATTGTAAAACTACAACTCCCACAATGCCCTGCTGTAGGCTGATACCGATAGGCTGTTTGGGCATGCTGGGAGTTGTAGTTTTGAAACAGCTGGAGGGCCGCAGTTTGAGGATGCCTGCTCTATATGTTTGACCGACTATACACAGAAAGGCCATAAACGATTTCTTGATGATCCAAGCAGACAGGAGTACTTCCCTGTGTACCTTCAATGTCGGCCAAGGCAGCTCATGCATGTAACCTGCCGTTTGCTCAGGCCCTTTGAGGAGGCCATGTTATTTGTCAGTCGCCAGGACTATGGGATGAACAACATCATTCCACTGCTTCATGTCCTGGAACAGATGCTGGTTAATCTGGCTGGTCAGGGGACTGGAGACGTGGCGCCTAGATCTCACGGCCACATAAGCCCTGTGGGGGCTGAACTGGAGTAGGAGGACATTGGAGCACAAGCAATGTGCGAAATAGGTGGTTTTTCTACACAGGTGACAGGAGAGGAGGAGTAGGAGCAGCCAGAGGAGCTACAGGGCAATGAGGAACAGGAGGCAGAGGATCCAGAAACACTGTGGCACTATACAGTGGAGATGGAGGCATGGAGTCCCTCCGAATCACTTGCACAAATGTCGCGAGGCATGCTCACTTGCTTGCGTAGTGACAGCCGAATTGTCCCCATTCGGCAGAGGGAAGACTTCTGGCTCTCCACTTTGTTTGACCCTCGCTACCGGTCCAAAATGGGGGCCTTTTGTTACATCCGCTGAGAAGGAGGACAAACTGAACTACTATTTAGACATTCTATGTAGTCACTTGCCGGCTGCCTATTTGCGCCATCATCCATCCTCTCGCAGGTCTGATCGGGGGGGCCCTCTGCGCTCACGTTCCTCTGACATGGCTGCTGTGGCAGGGTGGGAGTTAGGAGCAATTCCAGCTCCATCAACAGCAACTTGAGTCTAGATTTGCTGATTAGTAGTTTCTTCTCCTGCCTAGTGAAGAAAGTACTCACCAGCAGCAGCAGCTAGACCCTTAAGCAGGACCTGAAACTGCAGGGGGTGGCATACGTGGACAGCACCCTGCCACCCCACATATGCTGCTGCTGCAGCCACCTCCGAACTCTGTCATTGTGCCACTCTGTGGCCTCCTGAGGCCGCTGCTGCTGCCTCTTCCACACTCTGTCATTGTACCACTTTGTGGTCTCCTAATACTGCTGCTGACATCTCCACACTGTCATTGTGCTACTCTGTTGCCTTCTGATGCTGCTGCGACCTCCACATTGTCATTGTGCCTCTCTGTGGCCATCTTCTGATGCTGCTGCCACTTCCAGACTCTGTCATTGGGCCACTTTGTTGTCTCCTCATGCTGCTTTCTCCTCATCACTATATCATAGGGCCACTCTGTGGACTTCTCATGCATTTCCCACCCTCCCCACTCCATGACTGGACCACTATTTTGCCTTTCGGCCTGGCTGACATCATCATTTTTTGACCCTTCTTCTGATCTGTCAGAAGGAAGGAAAAATGAGACGCACAACGGATTCTGTCTATGTAACAGCTGTAAGGCCTGCATCAGAATTGGCTTATGATTTGTTAGCCAAAAGCAGGAGTGGGTACAAAACACAGAAGACATGCAAATATTCCAGTCACATGTCATCTCTGTTTTGGATCCACTCCTGTTTTTTTTTTTCTGCCTTTAGCAATATTGATGAATTACTGACCAAATACTGATCGAGTGAAGGTGGATGTTGTACAGACAGGATCCGGTTTTTGGGGGTTATTGTTCTGATGGATCAGAGGAAGGGCAAAATAATCAGTGACGTCAACACAAACGTACTGCTGACACCCTCTCCACTCTGTCGGGGGGGGGGCTCTACTTATATAAGCATTAAATAGAACAGGTTCCGCAGACATCTGTGTGGAATCAGCTGCCCATGTTGTAAAAGGAGTGCGCTTCTTCTTGATTCTAACTTTGACCTGTAAGGCTGAGTTCACACGAGTTATTTGGTCAGTTTTGGCCCCGTAACTGGCCAAATAATTGAAGTGTGCTGTGATTCTAAGAGCGACGCCTGTCACCTGCATGTCATACTGACTTATAGTATTGTTTCACTACCACAGCAGATTCCCTATTAGTGTTGGGCACAAATATTCGAATCGCGAATTTCAATCGCGAATATCGCAACTTCGAGAATTTGCGAATATTTAGAATGTAGTGATATATAGTCGTATTTTCGAATATTCAACTTTTTTTCTTATCAGTAACCTCCCTGCTTCTTGCTTGTGGGCCAATGAGAAGGCTGCAATGTCTTTGTCTGAGCTTAGCAACATCCCTAGCAACCAATAGGAAAGTTACCTACCCCTTTAGTATATAAGCACCTCTCCACAGCCATTTTCTACAGTTTATTACTGTTCTGAGAGAGACAGCAGTGTCATTGCTGTGCTCTCTGCTCTTCTGTGTCACATTACATATAATACAGATAGTTAGTGGGAGATAGTCAGTGTAAGTTAGATTGTGATATAGTGTAGCTGTGCAGGGTGTTAGGTAGTTTGATAGGTTCTGCTGTCCATACATACATGCTACATACATAGTGCTGTATGTATGTATGCTACATACCGTACATACATACATAGTGCTGTGATGTCACAAGTTCACAACAATACATACTGCACCAATCACTATCATGTAGGCAGACCTGTTAAAATGTGAAGTTGCACGTATTGCGCAAAAATATGCGCATCATTAATTGTCAATTTGTGCAATTGCGAATATATCGATATATCGGAGCACTATATCTGCATATAAAGCTATTGTAATGTTCTGCCGTGCCAACCATTTTCTCCAGTCTCAGGAACCTTCTAGCAGCTTGAAAAATGTAACTATAGTGACCCATGCCTGTATTGCGACTCATTACGTGCATATTACATTCCTGATTTTCGCAATCAAGAAAATAACTGCAAATTTGCGAATATATGAAGAATAGTCTACCAAATATTCATGAAATATCGCAAATTCAAATATTTCCCCTGCCGCTCATCACTAACCCCTATGCGTGTTACAGCAAGGCACATTGTTCTACACCACTATAAAGGATCTCTGCAGCCTGTAAATAGCAGTTTTTTTTAATGCTATTGCCATGAATAAATTCGGATCGAACCGAATCTTTTTTGAAAAATTCCGCGAACCTGCAAAATCTAATTTTTAGAAATTCTCTTACCTTATTTAGCCAAAACCTTTAGTGAAGCCTCCTCAGAGATAAAATATAACTAAAAGATTTGTCCCTCTGTGTTTTTGACTGGCACCTCACTTTGGCTCACAATAACTGATGGAAATAACTGATCAAATAAATGAAGTGTGAACTCAGTCTAGTCGCAAACTGCTCCTCAAGCTTTTTCTTATTAATACCATTTACTTTTTCAATTAATAAAATTTTGCCATGAAATGGTAAAATGTCTTACTTTCAACATCTGATATACTGTATTTTCTGTGATCTATCGTAAATACAATATGGGTCTATGAGATTTGCAAATAATTGCATTCTGTTTTATTTACATTTTACATGGTTGGGGTTGTATGCATACAAGCTATACAATAGTATTTAAATATATGGACCTTAAATGATTCCAATGTGGTCATCAATAACTAATAGCAGATAGACAGATAGATAGATACCATATTTTTTACCCCATAAGATGCACTTTTTTCCACCCCAAAGTGGGGGGAAAATGTTAATGCGTCTTATGGGGTGAATACAGTGCAGGGGAGAAAAAATGGCCGGCGCATTGCATGTTACTTACTGGCACATCGCAGACTGTGTAGCATAGGAATAGCAGCGAGTGAGTGTGGCGGGGGCTGGAGGTATGTGCTGCCAGAGAGACCGACAGTCAGTGGGAGGGGGGGGGGGCGGGGGTTTGGTTAGATGCTGAAGGAATGTGCTGTGCTACTGGAGAGACCGGCGGGTGGGTGGGGGGGAGTGCGGGGGTGTAGGCTGGAGGAATGTGATGTGCTACTGGAGAGACCGGCGGGGGGGGGGGGGGGGTGCGGGGGTGTAGGCTGGAGGAATGTGATGTGCTACTGGAGAGACCGGCGGGGGGGGGGGTGTAAGCTGGAGGAATGTGCTGTGGGAGGCTGAAGGTAGGAGAGCGCTTGTCTGCAGGGGCGTAGCTAACGGCTCATGGGCCCTGGAGCAAGAGCTCCACTTGGGCCCCCTTCCCTCAGTGCTTTGTGTGTCTTCTTATGCGGCACAAGGGTCTTTGGGCCCCCTCAGGCTCCTCGGCCTGGTAGCGACTGCTACCTCTGCACCACCTATAGCTACGCCCATGCTTGTCTGGTAGATGCACAGTGGCTGGGAGAGCAGGGGCTGGTGCGCTGGAGCAGGGAGACGATGGGCGGGAGCAGGCTTTCCTGCTACACATGGCTGCTCTGCCCTTACGTCTTCCCACATGCCTGCTCCTGTGACCCCTGGTGACTATGCTGCTCTGAAAAATTATCTGGAGTGCAGCTAAACGACAACAAAAGGTACCTACATTGTCCCCCTAATAAAATGTCACCCCCAAAAGCCTATCACTGGACATCCCCCTCCCACAAGTGTCAGCAGAATAGACCCCCCTATAACATGATGGGAATCTGCTGTGATGCACTTATAAGGGATCTGCTGCAACATACTATTGGGGGGGGGGGGTTCTGCTGTGATGCACTGCTATGGGGGAACCTGCCGTGACATACTGTTAACACTGTTAACAGTGCGCCCTTATCAGATTCCCACCATAACAGTGTGCCACAGCAGATCCTCCCCATAACAGTATGTCACAGCAGATTCCCCCCCCCAATAACAGTACGTCAACACAGATCCCCTCCATAACAGTGCGTCACAGCAGATGCCCTCATAACAGTGCGTCACAGAAGATTTCCTCCATAACAGTGCATCACAGCAGATGCCCTCATAACAGTGCGTCACAGCAGATCCCCTCATAACAGTGCGTCACAGCAGATCCCCCCATAACAGTATGTCGCAGCAGACCAACCATAATGTGTCAACGTTATTTTAACACATCTTTGGTTTAAAATATTTTTTTCTTAATTTCCTCCACTGAAACCTCTGTGTCTAATGGGCAGGTGGGTCTTATAGGGCAAACAAATCCGGTAGATAGATAGTATACATTATTTTATATTTTAGATGCATCAAGAACTAAATTATAAACTCCAGTACAGTAGTGAGTAAATAAGTAAAACAATACAAAGTAGCTGAATTTATACTCTACCTTCAATTCTTCATATTTATAAATCAGAATAGTAAGCATTTTGAGAAAAGTTTGACCTTGAGAGAGCTGAAAGAAAGATATATAATTAATGAGTAAACATTATACTTCAGTTCTATAAAACAAAATAAAAAACAGATATAATCCTCCGGAGATTTTCAGTAAAACTCCATTGAACTTGCTACCACTCTTCCCTTTGTTAATTGGAAAATGGGGAGCAAGGTAGTGAAGAACCACAGACACAGGGATTAAAACCACCAGATCTATTATACCCATAACAGTAGGTAAAAATAAGGCACATCACATATTCATAAAACTGCAAGTTGCTGCAGCTCACCCGACTCAACTTACTCGACTCTTTGCTGGTCTGTGCTACCCATGTCCCATGATCAGCTTTTAGTGGTGCAGGCACAGGCAGGAGCTCTACATAGCACATTGCTTCTCATGCCTATGGCAATTCCGTGAAAAGCTCTGCATAGCATATCAGTGCAGGATACCCTCTACCAGTGTAATATGCCAGTCTTCAACTGAGCAGAGCGGGCACCTGCCAGTACAGCACTCACTGTGGCTCCTGTGCCTGCAGTACTGTGGAATTTGTACACCCGTACACCACAAACATGTCATCTGTGTACTGTTGTGCATATTCCAAAGCACTATAGACACCCTGAATTTTTGGTGCCTATTTTGTCAGTAACATGGTAAAAGCCTATATATATATTAAATTATGCTACAAAAATATTTATTAGGCATTTAGTTTCAAATAAAGTCATAGAAAAGGTCTGTTACTGTTACCAGTAACAAACAAATCTAAGGTTATTGAAACTGTATTCTTACTGTGAGCTTTCCAGGACATGATTCCAGGCCACCCGTACTACCACTCTGAGCAGGAACTGAAAAGAAATATAATTCTTTTGACATTTCACCAAGAAAAGTCCTAAAACTAGTGATCATTGTAAAAAGTGGTTATATATATATGATATATCATTAATGAGGCTAGAAGAAAGGCTTGCCCAGGGCATATAGTTTTTTTTATTTTGTTGGACTATATGTATTAAGTGCTACTTATGTTATTCTGTCTTTAACCCCTTCATGACATCTGCCATACATGTACAATGAATGTCGGGTCTTTAAAGATTGCGAAAATATCCCAGCAGGCGTATATATTTCAATCTTGCTTCTTTATTCTTTTATGGCAAATATAATAAAGATTATCCCCAGACGCGTTGCGGCACTAAGCCTTCATCAGCAGGGACCTGCTGATGAAGGCTTAGTGCCGCAACGCATCTGGGGATAATCTTTATTATATTTGCCATAAAAGAATAAAGAAGCAAGATTGAAATATATACGCCTGCTGGGATATTTTCGCAATACTTGTCTGGAGGTGGCTCCTTCCCGCGCGGCGTGGATCAAAGTGGAAGTGCCGGCTGGTTCCTTCTTTGGGTCTTTAAAGATGTCACCTGCTCCAGAGTGGAGCAAATGCCATTGCCGCCAGATGCCTGCTGTTTCATATGTCAACTGCAGACATTTAACCCCTCAGATGCTATGATTAAATGTGACCACAGAGTCTGAGAGGGATAAAACCTAGAAGTGCGCGCTTCTAGGGTAGGAATTTGTTCCCCGGCAGAAATTGGGGAAAGCTTTCTATGCTGGTATTGAGTCTGTGCCCTAGCGTCCAGCCTTATTAATTGTATATTACTATTCAGGCCAGATGGTGGCAGCACTGAATTGTAACATAGAATTCTGTGTATTGAGTGCAGTATGCCAGTCCTCAGGGTAAGCGACCTGTGAGGTCACGGACATAGGCAAGCAGACCGAGGGGATGAGATTTGTACTCACAGTTATAAAGTCCCTGGGCAGGCGTGCAGTCAGTGATGGAGAGGTCAGCACGTGGGTCCTCTGGGGCACTCTCTAGTTGAAGGGACACAGGCCAGGTGGTGAGGTGCCCTTGATGTTAAGGTTTAACGTGCCTGTGGCAAGGTCCCTTGTAATTCGTGACGCCAGTGCCTTTTACAGTGGCACAACTGATTTGCAGCAGGAATAATTGAGGTACAACGGATTCCGTTGATCATTAACTTCTTTACTGAACGGCAAATTATATACAGTTCTTCATGTAATTCCGTTTTGAAGACAAATGGTATAAATGCAGTGATTTTCCTGGTATGCAGGCTTGGTAAAGAATAGACTAATCCTAGCAAGGTAGACAGAGGGTAAAATGCTCACTCCACAGGACTTGACTTGATCCCTGGTTACTCAGTAGCTGTGTGGGTGCGGTGATTAATAATCCGACTCCTGTACCTCAATTCTCCCAAGGCCCAAATACAGAAAGGGTTGCTTTATCCTTTGGGAAGGCTCCTCTGAAATATATATTCAGTTGCTGGAAGATTGCTTCACGTAAATTACACCACTAGCAGCTGCAGGCTGACTAGCCTCCTCACTTCAGGAGGTCCACACTCCCTGACTAGACCCAGACCTGTCTATATCTCTACAGGGCGGTCCCTAGCTCCCTCTAGTGGCTTGGGAAGTACTAACACCCTGACAGGCCTGTACCAAGGAAACTCCCTGCCATTTAAATGCAATTATGATATAATACAAGGCAGGGCTTGACAAATCCCTGGCCTGGGTATTTGTCAGCCCGTTTTCTAAGGTGCCAGGGCTCAGGGCTGGTGCATCCTATAGGCGGACTAGGAGCGCCGGCCCCCCTCATGCTGCAGCTGCCCGAGCGCTCAATATAGATCCTCAGGCAGCTGCATCACTGCTCAGGCTGGCGGGTCCATGATGGTGCACCGCCCGGGCGCAACATGAAGAGAGGTACTGACAGGAGGGAAGCGCTCCTATCACTCCCTTATTGTAGCGTGGCATCTGTTTATAAAGGGGGGGGGGGATGAAAAGGGGGGGAAAGAGAATGACAAGGGGGAAGTGAATGACAAGGGGAGAAAGAGAATGACAAGGGGAGAAAGAGAATGACAAGAGGAGTAAGAGAATGACAAGAGGGGGAAAAAGAATGACAAGGGGGGGGGGTGACAAGGGGAGAAAGAAAATGACAAGAGGGAGAAAGTTAATGACAAGGGGAGAAAGAGAATGACAAGGGGGTAGAGAGAATGACAAGAGGGGGGGGGGATAATGACAAGGGGCGAGAGAGAATGACAAGGGGGGTGGGATAATGACAAGGGGGGAAAGTTAATGACGATGGGGGAAAGTGAATGACAAAGGGGGAAAGGGAACGACAAGAAGGGAAAAGGGAATGACAAGATGGGGAAAGAGAATGCCATGGGGGGAATGACAAGAGGGGGAAAGAGAATGAAATGGGGAGGAAATGACGAGGGGGAAAGTGAATGACAAGAGGGGGAAAGAGAATGACAAGAGGGGGAAAGAGAATGACAAGAGGGGGGGGAGAATCACAACAGGGGGAAAGAGAATGACAAGGGGGGGGGGAATGACAAGAGGGGGAAAGTGAATGACAAGCGGTGGAGAGAATGACAAGGGGGGGGAAGAGAATGACAAGGGGGGGAAAGAGAATGACAAGGGGAGAAAGAGAATGACAAGAGGGGGGAAGAGAATGACAAGAGAGGGGGGGAGAATGACAAGGGGGGGGTGACAAGATGGGGGAAAGTGAATGACAAGCGGTGGAGAGAATGACAAGGGGGGAAGAGAATGACAAGAGAGGGAAAGAGAATGACAAGAGGGGGGGGTGACAAGAGGGGGAAAGTGAATGACAAGAGGGGGGAAAGTGAATGACAAGAGGGGGAAAGTGAATGACAAGGGGGGAAGAGAATGACAAGAGAGGGAAAGAGAATGACAAGAGGGGGAAAGTGAATGACAAGAGGGGAAAGAGAATGACAAGAGGGGAAAAGAGCTGGGGGTTGTAGTGATGTGGGGACTGCAGAGGCTGAACCCCAGGTGGGAGTTGTAGTTATGTGGGGACTGCAGAGGCTGAGTGCCAGCTGGGGGTTGTAGTGCTCAGTAAAATGTCATGGTGCCCGCTGTGTTTATGCCCTCCGGACCCTCTGCCCTCTCCTCCGGACCCTCTGCCTCCTCCGACCCTCTGCCCTCCCCCGGACCCTCTGCCTCCTCCGACCTCTGCCCTCCCCTCCGGACCCCTCTGCCCTCCCCTCCGGACCCCTCTGCCCTCCCCTCAGGACCCTGTAATCCTTGTAAGGGTTTCCACATGTCATGGCGGCTTCCAGGGGCGATCACTTGGATGCTGGCAGCGTCTGACGTGTCATATAACCAATTGAAAAGGGGAAGCACTATGGGGGCCCTATATACTGGCACATTATGGGGGGCCCTATATACTCGCACATTATGGGGGGCACTATGGAGAAGAGGGGAAGGACCACTATGGGGGCCCTATGGACTGGCATGCATCATTGGTTGGCTCTATGGAGAAGTGGGGGGGGAGGAGAAGCACTATGGGGGCATCTACTGGGGGCTTTATGACGCGTCTCTGTCTGGCTCCTAACTTTTTTAGCTGGCTCCTAGATTCCAAGGAAATTTGTCAAGCCCTGATACAAGGTATATGGAACGACATGTTGAACACAATGACCATAACACCATTATGTAGTGCCCACCCATACGTAGTGGGACACTACATACTCAGCTGATATAACCTGTGTCGCCCTCGACACAGACTGGGGAGGCTTGCCCCGCTAAACGCTGGTCTCCTGAAAGACAAGAAAGAGACATGTGCACAATATATCTCAACACTGTGGCATTATTTTTGACTGCACTACCAAACATTATTCTGGAACCTGCAAGAAAGGTAGGTTATAATGCACAGGTATATCAGGCAGTGAAGCTGGCAAAATGACACATCTTAAAGGGTATGGAGTATGGGCGTCGTTCTCTTCACATTTGGTAAATCTGGGAACATGGGAGCTGACCTGGCACAGCGTTAGGAAATACGCCAGGATAGTCCATTATTTTTGGAAACAGTACAAAACAAAGTTCCTGGAGGCTCTAATTCACAAGAGTCCGTACCCTGAAAGATGAAACAGTAGAATCAAAGAGGCTCAGGTCCATTTGAGTCCATCTCTGGGCAGATATTCTTGAAGAAAACGTTGCAAACTGGAACAAAACTTAAACACAGAGACTCAGGTATCGTCAGAGTCCATCCCTGGGCACGACCTTTGAACATTGCAGAATAATATAGCACAGAGGCTCAGGAGAGATTGAACATCTTCCCTGGTTAGTCCTGGTAAGTATAAACGTACTGCTGCAGTACCCCGTCTCAACCGGAAGAGGGGGTTAAAGAGGGAAAAATGGGCAACAGCAGGCACAACTTGGATGTGGTATGATATCTTTTTCAACGATAAACAGCAAGGCAGGCAGTGAGTCCAGAAACACAGCAAAGTGAGCATTGGTAGTTGCAGTGGCTTTTAGGAACTGCCACTGAGCCGTGGGGAACTGGCAGCAGCTCACGGTTTTCAGCACAATAAATAGGACTCCTGTCCTGAAACAGTCTAATTCACTGTGAGGGTCTCTCAACAATTTGGCCTAGCAGGCCTATTCACAGGTACGTGTCATACTCCTCCTGCTCTTCTTCTTCAGATGAATCTGTTATCACAGGCAACAGTTGGTTGGGTGTAGCAGGCCACAGCACTGTACCATCTGGGTGGAGGATGCCTCAGGATTCCATTCTTGGTGAGAAGTCAACCTCACTGTCCTTTACTGGTAGCGGGACACTTTTGATACTTCTGGCGTAGCATAATTTTTCTGGCTGGAAGATCCTGGATTGAGCAGCTGCAGTGGAGACATCATCAGCTTTCTGTGTAAAAGCCGGAGAAGCAGAAACTGGTACGAGAACAGTAGAACGTCAGGCTGCAATGTAGGCCTCAAACCTTTCACGTTCTTCTAAAGCAGCCATCTCTTTAGCTCTGCGCTGGAGATCAGGTGACGGGTACGGACTGGCAGGCCTTTCCAGGATGATCGGCTGCCAAAAGATGTTAGGCCCAATGAAGGTGGCGTGCTCCTGGTAGGTGGAGCGGGCAGGCCTAGGCGCAGGTTCAGACGCGGCTTCAGGGCTGGCGATGTCATCTTGGCCTTCCCAGTCTTCTGGTTTAGCTCTCGGTCGGGACACCGCGGTGGCGTAAGGGCCCCTCAGGCCCTCGACAGGGGTAAACTCGACAGTATGACCTTCAACTAGGTTGTGCAGGCGGTCCAGTAGGTAGCTCCGCTTCACAGACCGGCGGTTCATGAAAAAGTCCCGGCTGGTGTCACTCTCCCGGATAAAGCCGAAACCCCACTGTTTATCAAAAGCAAGCACGACTCCCGTGCGTCGCTCTAGTTGAGGCTTGCCATCATGCGGGTCTTCAAGAATTGTTTTTGCAATCTCTTCATAATATATTTTCTTTGCAGTTGTCTTGCGCACAGAGGCTTTACGTACTTCGGCCATTAGAACAGGCCTTAACGGATTTGGGTGCAGAAAGCCCCACGGAGGGTGATGAGGGCGTTGAGACTCGTCCCATACCTCCGGACAATTTTGCGGCTCTTCCCTCGGGACATAAGCAGGGGGTGCTCTCCAATCACTGCCTAAAGCAGGTGTCGCCTCCATACTTGCGGACTGGGACTTTTTCCATCCCTCTGAGGTTCCATGCGCAGCGTCTCCTTCCCGCGAGAATTCCGGAGCAAAGGGGTGGAACTTTACTACATCCCAGGCAATGGGGCAGAGGCTGGCAGCAGCGTCGGCAGATAGGCGCGGCCTCTTTGGACTACAGGAACTGAGGTAGGCGGTACCTTCTTGGTATGCAGGGGTGGCGCCGTCTTCTTTTTCACGCCAGGCGGACACAACGATGGTGCAGCAAATATTCCCACACAGTTCTGGCGGCCATCTCTAATCCATCCAGCTAGCGATCCACTGACAGCAAGCAGGGGTATTGAAACATGAAAAGTCCATAAATCCACACTTTTACACCGAGATTTTTCTCAGTAGGCCAGCGCAATGCATATAAGTGCTTTTGGAGTAATTTTTAACAGTTCTTTAGCCTGATTATGTAATAAAGCAGATAGGGCTCAGTCACTTGACAGTCTATAATGGCACACAGTTTGTATTCCACAATGGCATAGGAAAAATCAGTATCCTGTTCGTGACGCCAAAATTTGACATGCATGTGAGGTCACGGACATAGGCAAGCAGACCGAGGGGATGAGATTTGTACTCACAGTTATAAAGTCCCTGGGCAGGTGTGCAGTCAGTGATGGAGAGGTCAGCACGTAGGTCCTCTGGGGCACTCTCTGGTTGAAGGGACACAGGCCAGGTGGTATGTGAGGTGCCCTTGATGTTAAGGTTTAACATGCCTGTGGCAAGGTCGCTTGCAATTCGTGATGCCAGTGCCTTTTACGGTGGCACAACCGATTTGCAGCAGGAATAATTGAGGTACAACAGATTCCTTTGATCATTAACTTCTTTACTGAACAGCAAATTATATACAGTTCTTTATGTAATTCCGTTTTGAAGACAAATGGTATAAATGCAGTGATTTTCCTGGTATGCAGGCTTGGTAAAGAATAGGCTAATCCTAGCAAGGTAGACAGAGGGTAAGATGCTTACTAGACAGGACTTGACCCCTGGTAACTCAGTCGCTGTATTGGTGCGGTGATTAATAATCCGACTCCTACACCTAGATTCACCCAAGGCCCAAATGCAGAAAGGGTTGCTTTATCCTTTGGGAAGGCTCCTCTGAAATATATATTCACTTGCTGGAAGATTGCTTCACGTAAATTACACCACTAGCAGCTGCAGGCTGACTAGCCTCCTCACTTCAGGAGGTCCACACTCCCTGACTAGACCCAGACCTGTCTATATCTCTACAGGGCGGTCCCTAGCTCCCTCTAGTGGCTTGGGGGAATACTAACACCCTGACAGGCCTGTACCAAGGAAACTCTCTGCAATTTATAAGAAATTATGACATAATACAAGGTACATGGAACAACATGTTGAATACAATGACCATAACACCATTGTGTAGTGCCCACCCATACGTAGTGCGACACTACAAGAGTAATGGAGCAGTTTCCATTACTCTTGAAATATAGTGATTTCTGTATAGAATAATTGAACAAATTCCATTACAAACTGCAATCTGATTATTGCAAGTTTGGATCCACTTGGGGACATAAAAAAATAAAAAAAATGTTTGGGAAATTATAAAAAAATACATATTACAATTTCAAACCACCCTCTTTCCGCAAAATAAAAATAAACAATAAAAAAATAACATAATGGGAATTGGCGCAAAGTCCATACTATTACATTTTTTAAAAACTTATACCATATAGTGAATGGCATAACAGAAAGAAATTATAGTTGTTGATTTATCGTCTTTCCATCACTTTACTTCCTAAAAAATTGAATAAAAAGTGATCAAAAAGTCATACACATCCAAAAATGGTAATTATCAAAAACTACAGTTCGTCCTGCTAAAAAATGAGCTCCCACATATCTCCATAGACATAACTAAAAAATGTATGGGGTCAGAATACGGTGATGACAAGAAAAAATTAATTTTTTCAAAAGTTTTTATTTTTTCAGTATTAAAACACAAGAATAACTATACGAGTGTGTTAGCACCATATTCATACTGACCTAGAGAATGAAGAGCACAAGTCAGTTTTACTGCATAGGGAATGACGTAAAAACAAAACACATAAAACTGTGGTGGAATTTAAAATAAAATTCCAATTCCACCCCATTTAGAATTTTTTTCCCACTTTCCTCTACAATGTATGGCATATTAAATGGTGGCACCAGAAAGTAAAACTTATCCTGCTAAAAACAGGTTCCCATATGTCTATGTCAATGGAAAAATAAAAAAAAAGTTATGGGGATAGTTCAGGGATAGCAGAGAGTGAAAAACGAAACCACAAAAATGGAAAATCGCTGCATCAGGAATGGGTTAAGCAATCATTTATATATTTATGGATAATGACGACGAGTGTCTTGCTGTAAATGTATCTGCACACACCTAAAGCGAAGTGTTCACATTGAATATAGTGTCTGAGTTACAGGCAGCATGTTATAGAGCAGGAGGAGCTGAGCAGATTCATATATAGTTTTATGGGAAAAGATTCAGTATAAGGTGTATTTCATTGATTTAACCGCTCCAGGACCACCCACCTAACGCACGAATGCGTTCTGCGGACGGTCGGGTTACTCTGGGTGGACACATCAGTGTGTCATCTCGCGAAGGCGAGATTTTCTGTGAACGCGGGCGCTCACAGGATCGCGTCAGAAGGAAGTTAAACTACAGCCGTAGTAGTTAAAAAAAATCGCATATCAGACGCTGTTTTGTTAACATGATTTGAATTTGCCTCAGATCTAGGGCTTAATAAAATATTACATTTTTTAAAGGCTGAAAGGGGTCTTGATCCCAGGCCCACTGGACTCAAGCCAAGTGCACTATCACTGAGCTATAAGCTTGGTTAGTGCTAACATGGCATTTATTCATCTATGCAATTGTGCATACAAACACATAGTACATCTATAACTCCTTCTCACTTTGACCCTGACCTATGAAGAGCATTATTCAAACTCAGTTGTCAGAGTCAGGTGTCAGAGTCAGGTGTCAGAGTCAGGTGTCAGAGTCAGGTGTCAGGGTCAGGTGTCAGGGTCAGGTGTCACACTGGCATTATTTTGATAGTTGACTATGATATCTGACCATGTCCTAAAATGAACACCGTACATTGGAATTTGCTCACCCAGGCTGCAAAAAAGTGTCACACATGTGGTATCGCCGTACTCAGGAGAAGTAGGGCAATGTGTTTTGGGGTGTATTTTTACATATACCCATGCTGGGTGAGAGAAATATCTCTGTAAATGACAACTTTTTAAAAAATTTTATACAAAGTTGACAATTTACAGAGATATTTCTCTCACCCAGCATGGGTATATGTAAAAACACTCCCCAAAACACATTGCCACTTCTTCTGAGTCCAACGAGTACCTTTAGGTTTTACAGGGTTGCTCACAATTTAGCCTCGCCCAAAATGCCAGAACAGTAAACACACCCCACAAATGACCCCATTTTGGAAAGTAGACACCCCAAGGTATTCACTGAGGGGCATAGTGAGTCTGTGGGAGATTGTTTATTTTTTTTTGCCAGAAGTTAACAGAAATGGAAACTTTATTATTATTTTATTTTCCTCAGAAAGTGTCATTTTCCGCTAACTTGTGAAAAAAAATGAAATCATACATGAACTCACCATGCCCCTCCGTGAATACTTTGGGGTGTCTTCTTTCTAAAATGATGTCATTTTGGGGGTATTTATACTATCCTGGCATTCTAGCACCTGAAGAAACATGACAGGTGCTCAGAAAGTCAGAGCTGCTTCAAAATGCCGAAATTCACTCTTTTGCACCATAGTTTGTAAACGCTATAACTTTTACCCAAACCAATAAATATACACTTTTAGCACTTTTTTTTTTATCAAAGACATGTAGAACAATAAATTTAGAGAAAAAGTTATATAGAAATGTAGTTTATTTTTAAAAAATGTACAACAGATGGCAAAAAATGTCATTTTTTGCAACAATTTCGGTAATTTTTTATTAATTAAAAAAAAAGTGAAAATGTCAGCAACAATGAAATACCACCAAATGAAAGCTCTATTAGTGAGAAGAAAAGGAGGTAAAATTCATTTGGGTGGTAAGTTGCATGACCGAGCAATAAACGGTGAAAGTAGTGTAGTGCAGAATTGTAAAAAGTGGTCTGGTCATTAAGGGTGTTTAAGCTAGGGGGGCTGAGGTGGTTAAATTCCTGATTATTTTGGGCTTTGAAGTCAAGCAGGCGGTCCTATCAATGACTGACCGCCTCCTCTCTATTACTGTACATACAGACATCTGTCAATCAATGATAGGACTGCCTCCTTGAGTCTAATGCCCAGAATTTAAAGTAAATTTTTTTATTAACAAAATAGTAAGCAGGAAAACGGCTTCTTCATCCAGTAGTGGCCAATGGTTATATGCTGCAATGCGTTTCCATTGAAAAGATTTCCAATCTTTGTTGATTTTACCTTTCTACAGTGTGATCTGAACATTGCATCATAGTTATTATGTGTATTTTATGTTATTTTTATATATTAAAAAAGGATCATTATACATTCAGCTCCATCTGTTATAGTGTGCCCCCTTACTGCATTACAATTTTTTTATTTCATTTTACTCATTTTGGGCTAGAAATCATTTTTTCAAATTGTCAATTTAATAAAAAAATATTGAGCTGTTCTGTAACAAGGGGTTAACTGTTTTTCTAGCGTGTGAATGGTAGTTTCTCTTGGTCATCTAATAACCCTTATGTCTAATTTACTAAGGGGTCATAAACACTTATTTAAGCCACATTCTTATCAGTCAGATACAGAGGAGAAATCGAGTCGGGAATAATCGCTGGTAAATCTTTTTTACTTTCACTTTTAGCTGCATTCACAGCATCCTGATTTCTATCAGTGATATCTTCCCTTCTACTGAATGTATTGCTGTCTTTCAAACAATACAAAGCCCATATCTCTTGCTGGTACCAAACCAGAGATATGAGCAGTTAAAGCAGCCTCCCCCCCTCTTCAGTTTGGAGGAAAATGAGGGAGCATCTGCAGGAGGAAAGAAAAAAAAAACAGTAAAAAAATATATAGAAATGTGACATTTTCATCAATGTACGGACCCACATGATAAAATTACGCTATTTCTACCACACAGTGAACACCGCAAAATAAATCCACAAAATAAGGTAAAAATTGCTGTTTTTTATCGTTCCCCCTAAAAATAAAATAATAAAAATTATTCAATACACTATATAACCCAAAATGGTTTCTAAAAAACATACAACTAATACTGCTAAATAAGAAAAAGATTTACTGCAGACACACATTAAAAATCTACAATAAAAAAAGTGACCATAGAGAGTTATTAACCCCTTAAGGACCCTTGCCATACATGTACGTCACAGCAGGACATGATTTATGGACCAGGGAGGTACATGTACAGCGGACTGATCAGCGGCACAGGCCTGGCAGTCACTGACAGCCAGGTCCCTACTGCATACGCCGGCATCGGTGAAGACACCAATGCCAGCGTACTACCCCTTGTATACCACGGTCAAAGCTGACCGTGGCATGCGAGGGTACAAGTGTTATACCACATCTCCATCGGGTCCCGGTGCTGCATTGGCAGGGACCTGATAGCAGAGAAGGCAAGCCCGATGCCTTCCATAGGCATCGGGGCTTGCCTGCTACGGAAGCCTGTGAGATCCAGCCCTTAGGCTGGGTCTCAAAGGCAGTCTGTCAGCATTAAAGCTGACAGCCAATGCATTACAATGCAGGTTGTATTGTAATGCATTGCAGAATCCCGAAAATAATACACATAAAGTTGTGAAAAAAATAGAAAAAAAAGAAAAATAGACATATTGGGTATTTTCCCGTCCGTAATGACCAGCTCTATAAAAATATCACATGATCCACCCCCTCACCTGTATGCTGTAGAAACAATATAAAATAAAAACTGTGCTAAAACAACAATTTTTGTCCTTAAAAATTTGGGTTTTGGAAATTTTCTTAAAAATGTTAAGATTGGCTTCTAAACTTCTAAGCCTTCTAATGTTCCAAAAAAGAAAATGTAATTTACAAAATGATCGATTTAGACATATGGGGAATGTAAAGTAATAATTATTTTAGGAGGTATCACTATCTGTTTTAGAAGCAGAGAAACTGTCATTTGGAAAAATGGAAAATGTCATATTTTGACTCAAATTTACCAGTGTCTTGAAGTACAATATGTGACTAGAAAACAATCTCAGAATGGCCTGGATAAGAAAAAGCGTTTTAAAGTTATCACCACATAAAGTAACACTAGTCAGAAATGCAAAAAATGGCCTGGTCCTGAAGGGGTTAAAGAATGGCAAAAAAAGTTAACTGACTTTTCAATACATTTCAATGGCTTTTGTCACGAGAAAAACGAGTATCATCTGTTATCAGAATACAATTTTAGCTTGGCTACATCTGTATATTTGCATACCCCATTGTAACATCGGACATATATCTTACCAAAGGAACTGATTAAACCCACGAGAAGGAAAACAATGGCAATCTTCATTGTTGCAGTAATTGGTTGTAAGGATTTTCTTAAGGTAGCTAATTACGGATAGGTTACACTGTGTGGAGCCCTATCATTTATATTGTGAGGAGACAGCTTGGAGATATTGACTTTAGCGTCATTGTTGACATTGGAAAAGTCATCATCATTTTTATCTTATGCCATTATAAGTTTGAAATTATCATGTTGGCAAACGTTCTGTTACTGTTTGATTTTACACACCTATATTTGATCTTTAAATTAAATAATAAGATCCTTAAGTTAGTTAGAGAATTAATTTTGCTTCTAATCCTTAACCCTTTCAGGACCCTGCCATATTTCACCTTAAGGACCAGGTCGTTTTTTGTAAATTTGACATGTGTCTCTTTATGTGGTAATATCTTTGGAACGCTTTCACTTATCCAAGCCATTCTGAGATTGTTTTCTTGTGAAACATTGTAGTTCATGATAGTGGTAAATTTCAGTCTATAGTTAGCATTTATGTTTAAAAAAAAAAAAAAAAATTACCAAAAAATGTGAAAAATGTGCAACTTTCCAAATTTAAATTTCTCTGCTTTTAGAACACATAGTGATACCACATATAATAGCTATTACTTTGCATTTCCTATAAGTCTACTTTATGTTTAAATCATTTTGTGAATGCTATTTTATTTTTTGGGGACGTTAGAAGGTTTAGAAGTTTAGAAGCAAATGCGTCAATTTTGACGTAAATTAGTTTTCCCTTAGTCCTATCAGCAGCACAAGTGGGGATTTCTCCCCTGTGAACAAATAGGACAGCGGAATTTTTGCTGAGAAAAAATCTCCTAGCAAGTAATAATTAATTAATTAATCAAACCCCCCCCCCCCTTATAAAGGGCAGCCCGCCCTATAGACAGTGCTTTATCACAAGAACATATATAACATAAAAAAGGGGGGGAAATTTGTGTGCTGCTGATAGGACTAAGGGAAAACAAATTTACGTCAAAATTGACGCTTCCCTTACGTCCTACAGCAGCACAAGTGGGGACTTAGCGAGTAGCCCAACAAATTCTGGGAGGGTAAAGTATAGCGCTAGCCCACTTCTGAAGGAAGGAATAAACTCCTTCAGGAAATAAACAAAAAAATTATTATTATTTTTTTTTTTTTACGGGAGGGCGACCGACAACACTGTACGCCCGAACACAGCCCGCTGAGAACGTCTAGAGTCTAGACGGTAATGTCTAATAAAAGTGCTATGGGAGCTCCATGAGGCTGCCGCACAGATCTGGTCCAGAGGGACTAGGCTCCTTTCAGCAAAGGAGGTGGATACTGCCCTTGTAGAATGGGCAGTAACAAAGGATGGAGGCGATACCCTCTGAGCGAGAAAGGCTTCGCTGATTGCTTCCTTAACCCATCCACTCAAAGATGGTTTGGAAGCCTTCAAACCGTTATTCCGTCCTGCAAAAGATATCAACAGGTGTTCAGTCTTTCTGAAATCCGCAGTCCTGTCCAGATAGATCTTGAGGCATCTGGCAATGTCCAGGGAGTGAAGAGCTTCTTCTTCAGGAGATGATGGAACGGGACACAGTACCGGCAAAGAGATGGTCTGATTACGGTTAGTAAACGTTGGGACCTTAGGAGTGAAGGACGGCAAAAATCTCAACAGGACACAGTCCTGGAGAAAGAGGATATAGGGTTCGGCGGCTGCAAGCGCCTGTAACTCTCCAATCCTTTTAGCCGATGTTATGGCTAGGAGGAATGTGACCTTAAGGGATAGGAACCTAAGGTACACGGATTCCAGGGGTTCAAAGGGGGGAGAGGATAGCCCCTTAAGAACAACAGATAGATCCCACTCTGGGATCGGCCTCAGGATTCTAGGTTTTAGTCTTTCGGCTCCTTTAAGGAACCTCCTGAGTAGGGGGTCTTGAGATAGTGGTCTGCCTAAAAAGGCAGAGAGAGCACTGGTATGAACTCTGAGTGTTGACGGGCTTAGACCCTTGTCTAGGCCGTCCTGTAGAAACTGTAGAACAGCTGAAAGAGGAGGATCTGAGGGAACTACCTCTTTAACAGCACACCACTGAAGAAATCTCTTCTGAATCCTTGAGTAGGCTTTCTTTGTAGACTCCGCACGGGAGTGCGAGATGGTTCTCAAGACCGCCGCAGAGAGCCCACTAGCTTCTAGTAGGGTCCTGTCAATCTCCAAGCTGTCAGACTGAGTCTCCTCAGATCTAGGCATGGACCTGTGTCCTGATACAGCAGGTGCTGCACCGGGGGAAGCTTCCAGTAATTGCCCTGACTCATCTTCATGAGCTGGGTGAACCAAGACCTCTTCGGCCAGAAAGGTATTATTGCTATGACCGGGGTCTGGTCTTGCTTGACTTTCGTCAATACCCGTGGTATCATGGAAAGTGGAGGGAAGATGTAAGCCAGCCTGAACCTCCAAGGTATGGACAGAGCGTCTATCGCCACAGGGTTGTCCTCTTTGTAAAGGGAGCAGAACTTGTTCACCTTCGCGTTCATCCGGGTAGCCATAAGGTCGATCTCCGGCATGCCCCAACGGAGAGTGATCTGGGAGAAGATGTCCTTGTTCAAGGACCATTCGCCTGGAACTGGCAGACCGCGACTCAGACGATCTTCAACTGTGTTGAGATCTCCTCTGATGTGAACTGTGGAAAGGTGAGATAGACAGTGCTCTGCCCAAGCGAGAATTAGACCTACTTCCTGAAGAAGAGGTTGAGATTGCGTACCTCCCGACTACAGTCGTATTGTCGGAACGGACTCTCACCGCCTTTCCGCGGATGAGAGGAGCAAAATGAGAGAGCGCTAGACGCACTGCTCTCAATTCTCTCATGTTGGATGAGAGAAGTCTCTCCTGAGGAGTCCAGATACCTTGTACTGGACTGTCTTCCAGATGGGCTCCCCAACCGAGAAGGGAGGCGTCTGTGGTCAACGTGATCCAACGAGGTTGAATCAAGGACCTCCCATCTGATAGGTCTCTCCACCACTTGAGGGAGGACCGGACCTTAGCAGACAGGGAGTGCTTCTTGTCTAACCCCTTGGGGTTCCGATTCCAGACGGTCAACACTTCTTCCTGAAGTGGACGAAGATGCCAAAGGGCCCACGGCACTGCCTCCGCGGACGCTGACATGTGTCCTAACATCTTCATCAGAGTTCTGATGGACACACGACGAGGTGCCAAGAGGAACTGAGCGGCTCTTATGAGTTTGTCCTTCCTCTCCGGAGAGAGGGAGAGTGACATCTTTTGAGAGTCGACCAGGAAACCCATAAAGGTTCTGGTAGTGGAAGGCAGGATTTGGGACTTCACCCAATTTATTAGCCAGCCTAACTGCTGGAGTGTCTGAAGAGCCAGCTGAAGATGGGACTGAAGAACATCTAGAGAAGAGGCTTTTAAAAGCCAATCGTCTAGGTATGGTACGATTTCTAGTCCTTGAAGCCTGAGCATGGCAACGACCGGAGCCACAACCTTGGTAAAAGTGTGGGGAGCGGAAGAGATGCCAAAGGGTAGAACAGCAAACTGATAGTGCTTTACTACACCCTGTATGGAGACCGCAACTCTTAGGAATTTCCGATGCGCTGGATGAATTGGGACGTGGAGATAAGCGTCCTTCAAGTCTATTGTGACTATAAGGTCGCCGGGATTTAAAATAGCGACTAGGGAGCGAATGGTCTCCATACGAAAACGCTTCTTCCTTATAAAGCGATTTAGATAGCGCAGATCTATTATCATGCGCCAATCTCCGGAAGGCTTTGGGACTAGAAAAATGGGCGAATAGATGCCCCTTCCCTGCTCGTGGGAGGGGACTTCCTCCAGGGCCTGCTTTTGTAAATACTGGAGAACGGAGTCCTCCAGGATCTTCTGTTTGGGATGGGCCAGGAGATGGGTCAACACAAACTTTTCTTGAGGGGGAGACAAAAAATCTATTTTGTAGCCGTAAGTCACTATGTCGAGAACCCACGGGTCTGGAATCTTCTGAACCCAAGTTTGACAAAAAAACCGAAGACGACCTCCGACTGGAGGAGAACTTAAATTTGGTGCGTCGCACAAAACAGGAGGGCAAGGGGGGGACCAGCGGGAGAGTCAAAGATCCGCTTTGCGATCCTTCCCCCGACCACGACCTCTACCACGCCTGGAAGATTCCTGGCGTCTCTGGGATTTCGACGGACCCGATGATCTTGATCTCCTGGCCCGGGAGCGGTTCCGAAAGGACTGTTGGGGAGATGCTTCCCCTTTTTGTCTGCCAGGCACTCCATGATTTTGTCCAGCTCGGAGCCAAAGAGCCTACCAGGCTCGTAAGGGAGGCCGCACAAATTGAATTTTGAAGCGTTGTCCGCAACCCAGGGACGCAGCCATAAGGGGCGACGGCTCGCAGAGGAAAGGGCCATGCCCTTTGCCGCAAGCCTCACATTCTGCGTGGTTTCATCACAGAGAAAATCTGACCCAAGAAGAAGGGTCTTAAACTGATCCAGGACCTCAGTCCTGGCGACTTCAGACTCCAGATCAGACCGGATGCGGAGGATCCGTGAGCGTACGAACTCCGCAACTTCCGAAGAAGCGACGGACATGGACGCGGAGGCCGCAGCTGCCGTATAGCACCTCCTCAGGGTGCACTCGGCTCTACGGTCCAAGGGATCCTGCAAATTAGAGCCGTCATCAGACGGGACTAGAGTCCGTTTAGACAATTTTGCAATGGCCATATCGACCTTAGGCGGAGGAAACCAGAGATCTGCTTCCGACTCCTGGATCGGGAACATCATCTTAAATCTCTTATTGAGAACCGGAGCCTTCTCCGGGTGCTTCCATTCCAGTTGCATCATCTTCTTGAGGCTTTCATCCACTTTAAAGGCTCTAAGCCCCCTAGAGGTGGACGGAGTAGCTTCCCCCTGCTCAACCTCACGGTCCCTTGACCGGATGGAGCGTAGAAGACGTTGAGTTTTATCCGCAGAAAAACGACCCACAGACTCCTCGTCAGCGGAAGAAGACGACTGGTCGTCGAGGGAGATAACTTCCTCAAGCATCGGGAGGGGTCCCGGGGAGTCTTCACGTGGTCGCTTGGCAGCAAGGGCCGACTTAATCTCCAAGATGGAGTTGCCCATAAAGTCCTTCATCCAGCCAAACATATCCGCCATTGAGGGCTGGACCTGAGGTGGGCGGCACATAGGACACCGATTATATTCGTAGGAGTCCGGCATAGGCGTCTCACAAGAGGCACAAGTAAGATGCTTTTGCTTGTGGGAAGACTTCCCACGTTCTTTAGGAGATGCCATAGGGTAGCTCAAAGGATAATCTGGAAACTAGATCAAATGATCAGACACCAGCGGCTCTTCAGGAAGAAAGAGACCTGCTGAGGGTTTGGAGGGGGTTTAAATAGGTGGATCTCCACCTCTAACCTCAACTCCTCCCAGTTAACTCCTAAAGGTGAGCACCTCAGCCTTCCTTCTTTTTCTCCTCCCCCTTTTTTTTTTAAACATATTTTGTATATTATATTTCCTCCTAATTCCTCCCTAATAAGATTTATTAGTTTTAACTCATTCAATCTTATTATTCTATCTCTACGTGTCCCCTGGAGCAGCAACAGCACAAGCTGAGCTTCAGAGCCACCAAGCAGGAGGAGGAGGCACGCCCCCCTCCCGACTGCTGCGTCCTCCAACTAACGCGGCGCCGACCTAAGCCGGGACACGATACCCCAGGACGGCGGGGTGGAGGGAACGGGGGCCGGAAACCGGGGAACCAGCAGAAGAATCGGCGCATATGATCGCCGAGCTACATAGCCGCTGCACAGAATACCCGCAGCACGGCCACAATATCAAGTAAGAGGGAGGAGGGAGGAGGGGGCTGCTAAGAGCGCATAAGTGCCGCCAGCCCCCGAATCCATACCCCCGACATTATAAGGGACTAAGTCCCACGATACAAAAAAAAAACGCAGTAGAGCAAAAAAGCTCAGCCAAAACCCGACAGAGCTAAGTCTAAGCTCCAAAGAGGGGGGTAATAACCCCTCGCAACAATTGCTAGGGAATAACACAGCAAAAAAGAGGACAAGGAGCCCTCTGGTCCTAACTGTCCACAGGGACATAGAGAAAAAAGCACTGTCTATAGGGCGGGCTGCCCTTTATAAGGGGGGGGGGGTTTGATTAATTAATTAATTATTACTTGCTAGGAGATTTTTTCTCAGCAAAAATTCCGCTGTCCTATTTGTTCACAGGGGAGAAATCCCCACTTGTGCTGCTGTAGGACGTAAGGGAACTTGAAGTTTTTCAGAACATTTCCAAAACCCACTTTTTTAAGGGCCAGTTCAGTTATGAAGTCACTGTTGGGCTTACATAATAGAAATTACCCATGAATGGCACCATTTTAGAAACTTCGCCCCTCAAGGTATTTAAAACTGATTTTACAAACTTTGTTAACCCTTTGGGTGTTCCACAACAATTAAAGGAAAATGTAGATGACATTTCAAAATTTTTTGGGCAGATTTTCCATTTGAATCTATTTTTGTCCATTAATTAAACCGACTACAGAAATGCAAAAAATGCAAAAAATAGCATGACTCAATACCAACATCTCAGAAAAACCACTTATGGGACATGCATAATGTATTATAAAAAATTATTTATTGAAAATACAAAAACATATATATTAAAATTAATATAGTACAACACCTACAGCCAACAAGATGATGACCAACAAAATAGTAGCTCGTGTACCATGGAGGTCATACAGCAGATAATATCAGCCTATACAGTCCAAATGTTTTTATCAATACAAAAAGGTAAGGGGTCCAAAAGTACATCTGCAGAAAAGAATCCTAACCAATGGGTCAGATATATGTAAAGTGCAAGAAAATCGGACCTAAAATACCTGAATTTGGGCAGCAGCTGGTCAAAAAAGGTAAGTGAACCTCCAAGTAACGCCGAGCTCCCCCGACGTACGTTTCGCGCCTGCTTTCTCAAGGGGCTGAGGGGCTCTATTTTTTTTCCAGTAACAAAGCAAGGGTTAACAGCCAAACAAAACTCAATATTTATTACCCAGATTCTGTAGTTTACAGAAACACCCCATTTGTGATCGTAAACTGCTGTAAGGGTGCACGGCAGGGCGCAGGTGAAAAGGAACGCCATATGGTTTTTGGAGGGCAGATTTCACTGGGATAATTTTAAGTTGCCATGTCATATTTGAAGACCCCCTGATGCACCACTTGAGTACAAACTCCAAAAAAGTAACCCCATTTTGTAAACTACAGGATGAGGTGGCAGTTTTTATGGCACCGTTTTTATGTTTTGCTTTTTACAATGTTCATCTGACAGGTTAGATCATGTGCTATTTTTATAGAGCAGGTTGTTACGGAAATGACAATACAAAATATTTTTGGTTGTTTGTTTCAGTTTTACATAATAAAGCATTTGTGAAAAAAATGATTTTTTTTTTAGTGTCTCCATATTTTGAAAGCCATACTTTATTTTTATTTTTTAGGTGACGGTCTTATGTAGGGGCTCATTCTTTTCAGGATGAGATGATGGTTTGATTGGTACTATTTAAGGGTTCATATGACTTTTTGATCGCTTGGTATTGCACTTTTAGTCATATAAGATGACAAAAATGTTTTTTTGACATTTTTTTTTTTATGGTGTTCACCTGAGGAGTTAGATCATGTGATCATGTGATATTTTCATACAGCAGGTTGTTATGGATGCGGTGATACCTAATATGTGTACTTTTTATTTTTTAAGTTTTACACAATAAAAGCATTTTTGAAACAAAATAAATCATGTTTTAGTGTCTCCATATTAAGAGACCTAGTTTATTTTTTATTTTTTGGGTGATTGTTTTATGTAGGGTTTTATTTTTTGCGGGATGAGATGATGGTTTGATTGGTACTATCTTGGGGTGCGTATGACTTTTTTATCACTTGGAATTACACTTTTTGTGATGTTTTTTACTTAAAACTTTATTTTTATTAACTTTTATTTTTGTTGCACTCTGGGATTTCAACTTCTGGGGTCTTATCCCCTCTGCAATGCATTACAATACATCATGTCAGCTTTTATGCTGACAGCCTGCCTGTGAGACCCAGCCTAAGGGGCTGGATCTCACAGGCTTCCGTAGAAGGCAAGCGCCCATGCCAATGGAAGGCATCAGGCTGCCTTCTCTGCTATCGGCTCCCCGTCTCTGCAGCGCGGGGACCTGATGGGGAAGAGGAGGGAACCCGTACCCTCCCCAAACCCTCTGCATGTCGCAGTTGGCTTTGGCCGCGGCATACAAGGAGTTAATATGCTTTCACCGATGCCGGCGTATGCAGCAGGGGCCCAGCTGGCAGTGACCCCCGGGTCCGTGCAGCTCCTGTACTCTCCCGATCAGCCCGCTGTACATGTACGGCGCTGGTTCTTAACTCATTTCCACCAGCGCCGTACATGTACGCAGCGGGTCCTCTACGGATTAATTTAGCTACATTTCACACTGTGACAAAAAAAAACTTAAAGGAATACTGCAGTCAAAAATGTTAAATATATTATTTTTATTCATTTTAAATACTTATATAGCACTACTATATTCCGCAGCGCAACATTTGCATGGAGTTTGTATTTTTTCTCACACTCCAAAGACATACTGATAGGGAACCTATATTGTGAGCCGCATTGGAGACAACTTGATGCTAATGTCTGTTAAATGAACCTTTGTTTTATGTGTTCCTTTCCAACACATTGTAAATTCTTTGGGGCAGATTTATCATAGACCACTGGTGTACACCAGGCGCGCTGTCAGATGCTTTGCTTGATTTATGATGTATGTCTCATCATAAATTAGATGCAGCAGCCAACAGTCTGTGCACCTGAACCAAATTCCCCTGGCTTGTATAAATTTCAGTGTCCTTCTACGCCAGGAAACTGGCACAAAAGATGATAAATGTGACAGGGCCATTGGCCTTGCCCTCTGCTCTCCCTCACATGCCTTGTTTTTGGAAAAGTGGTGAGGCAGCGAGGCCTTTTTCTGTGTGCTGTAGGAAGGCTCAAGGGGCCGTTGTGGATGAAAGGTACGTGTCACTGAGGTTCCTGGCCTTGGTGAAGTAAGAGTTGTTTTTATTTTGGTGTCAGCATCAATAGCTGTTGCACACATTGCTATTTAGTATAGCTATTATAGCTGATCCGGGCCGGCTCTTACTGGGAGTAGTCAAAGTGCTGGGTAGGTGACTGCTCCCCATGTTCCAGGCTGGGTCTTGGCTGGGATATATAGCACAGGCAGCACGATCAGCTGTGTGGATTACCTCCCTCTGACAGGGGAGCTCAGGACTCTGTGTGCTGGGAGCTGAGGGCTGTGTTTTGGGACCTGCGGCTGGAGCCAAGCTGGAGGCCCTGTGACAGCGAACAGGCTGTCAAACAAAAGAGCCTGCCTATGGAATTGCTAACACCCAGGAGCTAAGGTGACTCTTCCGTTTATGAACTTTTATGTGTGTGAACAAACACCAAGCCACCTGTTTTTGTGTAATGCTCCTTTTTGTGTGAATAAAACACGGACATTTGATTTGCAAGCTTGTACGTTGCCGCTGTACTGCACCCGCTAGTCTTATCTACTAGAGCAAATCCCCACATTTGGTGTCGGATGCGGGCAAAGGCAGTTTTTTTTGTTTTTTTCCGGGCACGGGTGTATGTCCTATATCCAGCCGGCAAAGTTACGTCCCATACCCCTGACAAAATGGAGGCGGTTGTAAAAGCCCTCGTGGAGGCTAACAAGCAGCAGCAGGAAACCAACTGACTGCTATTACAGCATGTGATGGCGTTACAAGTGACAGGAGCGTCTTAGCACGTACACGATGTGCGGAAAGCTGTCCGCCCGGCAATCCCTAAGATAACCCCCATGGACGACGTCGAGAGCTATCTGGCGATGTTCGAAAAGGTGGCGGTGAGGGAGAAGTTACCTCGAGACCAATGGGCTGAGGTCGTTGCTCTGTTGCTGGCATATGGTCCCCAGCAGGTGTTTTTGACTTACCAGGTGATCAAGCGGCCGATTACCTGATTGTAAAGGGTGAGATTCTGGCAAGACTGGGGGTGAATGTATTGGGCTCAGCGGGTGCATCAGTGGGAGTTTAACCCAGCTGAACCCGCCAGACCGCAGTATTATGATCTGCTACACCGGTTGCAAAAATGGCTGAAGCCTGAGTCCCACTGCTATACTGGACTGACTGTTGACTGATGTGTTCTGGAGGGCTTTGCCGTAGCCTCTCCAGCACTGGATCGGCCAGGTGTCTCCTCGTAATGCCCTAGAGATTGTCGACCCCAGAAATCTACAGGGGGGTTCTGTTGGGAGGGGGCCAGTTAAAGCCCGGAAATCTCCATCCTCGACCAGGCGGCTGGTGCCAGCAAGACCCGCTTGGGATCTACTCCCTGCAGACCCAGCTCCGATGGTCTGTTGGCAGTGTCAAGAACCTGTGCATATAAGGGCCGACTGTCCTCGTCGGGGGGAACCCATGGACACTAACTATGGCTACCGGCCCTCAATGTATGCCAGGAGGCTGTGTGCAAACGGTGTCCCAGAGATCATAGACAATAGTCACCTGTGCCAAGTGCAAGTGGGAGATACCCTGGCCGTGGTGCTGCTGGACTCAGGGAGCCTGGTGTCCCTGGTAAGAGCTGCCCTGGTGCGGCCTGCCTAGTATACAGGCCGAAAAGTCGGCGTCATGTGCATCCATGGAGACTTAAAGGACTATCTTTCCGCCCTGGTGTCTCTGTCCACGGTGGCTGGCAGAACTCCTGAGGTGGCCGTCGCCACAAAGTTACATTATGAACTAATAATTGGGAAATACTTCCCCGGTTTCCCATAACTGTGGCCTGAGGTGAGAGTGACTGATACCCATGAGTCAGGGGTAACCCCAGCAGAGTGGCCTTGCTCCGGGGGGAGGCCAGAACCCTGGGAACCTGAGACCGAAGGGCCAGCGTTAGGGGTGACTGTCACTTCGGTGGAAGAGGTGGAGAAAAACCCTCTGAGTGTAATAGACAATATATTTGAAATGGCACACCAAAAGTTAGCCCTTCATCAGGCTTATAGATCCATTTGCAGGGAAAGCCAGCGCCATTCCCTGCAAATGGATCTATAAGCCTGATGAAGGGCTATCTATGTAAGCCCGAAACGTTGCACAAAGCATAAATGTCTGGCTGAATAAAAAGTATAATTGCAATCAAAAACTTTTGGTGTGCCGTTTCAAATATATTGTCTATAATACTCAGGCCCCTGGAAGTGGAGTCAGGGCCAACAAGAAACGAGCACCCTACATAACTGCCAATTATCTGCTGAGTGCTGTGATCCCTACAAGTGTACCTCTGAGTGTAATGGTGGGAGACATGGAGCATTTGACACTGGGTCCTGAGTTGGCAGACCTCAACGTCTCCGGGGAAAATTTCGGAACCGCACAAAACCGGGACAAAGCGAGCGGCACAAATAACCTCCCAGGAGACAAAGATCAGGTGCCTCTGCCTGGGTTGCCTGAACCTCTGCCTCCAAATCAGGATAAAGAGCAGAGACGACCACCCCATCAGCCAAAATGGGACCTGGGTCCTCAAAGTTCCCCCCTCCCGGAAAACAACGTGACAGGGCATCCGCCTTCACATTTTTAACCACAGGGCGGAACTTAACATCAAAATTAAACCTAGAAAAGAACAAGGACTATCTGGCCTGTCTCGGGTTCAGACGATTGATTGATTCCAAATAGGCCAGATTCTTATGGTCGGTAAATACGGTAATTGGGTGTCTGGCTCCCTCCAACCAATGACGCCATTCCTCAAAAGCCAATTTGATGGCCAACAACTCCCTATTTCCCACATCGTAATTTCTCTCTGCGGCGGAGAGCTTTTTTGAGAAAAAGGCACACGGTCGCCATTTAGCAGAAGAGTGACCCTGAGATAAGACCGCGCCCACCCCCACCTCAGAGGCATCCACCTCAACAATAAAAGGTAGAGAGACATCAGGTTGTACCAAAATGGTAGCGGAAGCTAAACGCTCTTTAATACTAGAAAAGGCTTGAAGCGCCTCTTCCGACCATGAGGAAATATCCACCCCCTTTTTAGTCATATCAGTGAGTGGCTTAACAACAGAGGAATAATTCAAAATGAACTTTCTGTAATAATTAGCAAAACCCAAAAACCGCATCAGCACCTTCTGATTTTCAGGAAGCTCCCAATCAAGCACGGCGCGGACCTTCTCCGGGTCCATCCAAAAACCAGAAGCGGAGAGAAGAAAACCAAGAAATTGAAACTCTGGAACTGCAAACACATTTTTCCAGTTTAGCGTACAATTTATTCTCCACGCAAAATCAGCAGGACCTGACATAGGTGGTCCCGATGAGTCTTCAAATCAGGAGAAAAAATCAAAATGTCATCTAGATACACCAGTACAAATTTCCCCCGTTAAATGATAGAAAATGCTGTTCACAAAATGTTGGAAGACGGCCGGAGCATTCATCAAACCAAAGGGCATAACCAAGTTCTCAAAATGACCCTCCAGGGTATTGAAGGCCGTCTTCCATTCGTCCCCCTTCCTGACCCTGACAAGGTTGTATGCCCCTCTTAAATCCAACTTAGAAAAAACTTTAGCCCCCACAATCTGGTTAAACAAATCCAGGATCAGAGGAAGCGGATAGGGGTCACGAATCGTGATACGGTTAAGCTCCCTGAAATCCAGACAAGGTCTTAAAGAAGCATCTTTTTTTTTAACAAAGAAAAAAACAGCGGCAAGAGGTGATTTCGAGGGTCTGATATGTCCCTTTCTCAGGCTCTCAGAGATATAAGTACGCATGGCTGCTCTCTCAGGTTGAGAGAGATTGTATAATCGTGACTTAGGCAGCTTGGCACCTGGGATGAGATTAATTGGACAATCATACTCCTGGTGAGGGGGCAACTCCTGGACACCACTCTCGGAAAACACATCAGAAAATTCAGAGAGAAAATAAGGTACAGTCTTGGTAGAAACCTCTGCAAGAGTTGCCGTGAGGCAATTCTCTCTGCAAAACTCACTCCAACCATTTATTTGCCTTGCTTGCCAGTCAATGGTGGGGTTATGTTTAGTGAGACAGGGTAGCCCCAACACTAGAGGAGTAGGTAATCCGCTTAAAAGAAAACATGACACATCCTCAACATGAGTGTCACCCACAGTCAAACGGATATTGTGAACTATGCCCTTTAACGATTTTTGAGAAAGTGGAGCGGAATCGATAGCAAAAACAGGTATAGCTTTTTCCAAAGTGCACACCTGGAAACCATGTGTTGTAGCAAGTTGTAGCAAATCAATGAGATTGACAGCTGCTCCACTATCAACAAAAATCTCACAAACAAAGTTCTTGCTGTCTAGCGCCACCCTGGCAGGTAGGAGAAAACGGGAACTACAAGCAAACGGCAAATCTTCAATTTCCAATTGCCAATTGTAGCAAATGGAAAGTTATTAGAGGGTTTCTTTTCCCTCTTCTTTTTATTACCCTCAGAAAGCCCCATGAACCTCCTAGAAGGGCAAACATTAGCTAAATGGTTAATACCTCCACAACAGAAACATACCCTCCTCTGAGGGCTGAATCCTCTAGTATCAGAGGCAACTAAACCCAGCTGCATTGGGTCCTCCACAGAGGGGTATAGAGACAGAGTGAGACTCCTGCGCACTGCATGAGACAACTCCAGTGTCCTTGGCCTGAATATGACAGGAAAGAGTAGTCTCCTCTCTCTCTCTCTCAGACGCCTGTCAATACGAACAGCTAGAGACATGGCAGACTCCAAAGACACTGGCCTCTCATGAAACGCAAATGCATCTTTTAGTCTCTCAGAAAGACCATGACAAAATTGACTTCGGAGTGCAGCGTCATTCCAACCAGTATCAACTGCCCATCTCCGAAATTCAGAACAATATATCTCTGCGGACTGTTTACCCTGGCATAAAAGAACGTCGTTTAGATTCAGCCAGAGCAATACGATCCGGATCATCACATATCTGACCCAGGGCTATGAAAAATTAATCTACCGATCGGAGGGAGCGTGCCCCCGCCGGCAGCGAAAAGGCCCAAGACTGAGTGTTATCCCTGAGCAGCGAGATGATGATCCCCACCCTCTGCTCCTCATCACCAGAGGAATGGGGACGTAAGCGAAAATGCAGTTTGCAAGCCTCTCTAAAACAAACAAAATTCTCGCTAACCATGGAAAACGTATCCGGAAGAGAGATTTTAGGCTCGGAACAAACTCCATGAACGCCAGCAGAACCGGTCACCTGAAGCTGAGAAACAGTTTCACGGACATCTGCTACCTCCAGAGAAAGACCTTGCATGCGGTCAATCAAGGCTGAAACCGGATCCATGCTTGAGACTGTTATGGCGGTTTATACTGTCAAGGATGGAGAACAGTTAGCAGGAACTGATAAATAACGACAGACTGGCTTGATCCCAAACTAAGGAAAACATAGGAGGGCCCTATAAATGCCTAAGAACTCTCCCTAAGTGCTATGCACATGTACAAGTCCCGGTGGTAGACAGATACATGCCCTCGTACCTATAACTGAGTGACACCTGAATTCCCTATAGTAGTGAGGGGAATGGCCACCGGCTCCCTGCACAGAATACGGAGGGAGTCAGGGTCACCTAGAATCAAGCCAGCAAACAAAACACAAAGTAAACGGAATGCACTTATCTTAGAGCAAAACAACTGCAGCCTCCAGCAGCACACACTTCATCCAGGAAGTAATATAAACCGCAAAGAGAAGCAGTATGGGAGAGAATATAAAGCAAGCCAATTAATCAAGATAAGAGGCAGCTGAGGGAGAGAAAGGAACTGAGCAAAGTGAAACCAAAACAAAGAACATCAACTCTGCTGTCGTTGCGCATGTAGTCGCTCATGTGTGCAAGGCTACCCAGAGGTAAGGACAAGCTGTCCTCTGTGGGAGGCGTATTGTCATGGTCCTCTGTTTCCCCCCAGCCACGCACCAGTGATGGGCCCGAGCTGCGTTGGGTGCCACCCCACTGTGAACATGCCTCATCCTCCTCCTCCACATCCTCCTTGTCCTCCAGTAGTGGGCCCCGGCTGTCCAAATTTGTACCTGGCCTCTGCTTTTGCAAAAAACCTCCCTCTGTGCCCCTCCTGGGCCACATCCTCTTCCATCATCGCCCTACGTGTTTTCTCAAGGAGACATAGAAGTGGTATTGTAACGCTGATAACTGCGTCATCGCCACTGGCCATGTTGGTGGAGTACTCGAAACAGCGCAACCGGGCACACAGGTCTCGCATGGAGGCCCAGTCATTGGTGGTGAAGTGGTTCTGGAAGCGCGCACAGACGGCCCGCACTTTATGCAGCAGCTCTGACATGTCGGGGAAGTAAATTAACTTCTGCACCACCAAATTCAGCACATGCGCCAGGCAAGGGATGTGCGTCAAACCGGCTAGTCTCAGAGCTGCAACGAGATTTCGCCCATTATCGCACACCACTAGGCCGGGCTTGAGGCTCACCGGCAGCAACCACTCATCGGTCTGTTGTTCTATACTCCACCACAACTCCTGCGTGGTGTGGGGCCTGTCCCCTAAACACATGAGTTTCAGAACGGCCTGCAGACTTTTTCGCCTGGCTGTGCTGAAGTTGGTGGTGAAGGTCTGTGTCTGTGACCGGATGAGCAGGTGGAAGAAGAGGAGGAGGAAGCCGAGTAGGAGGAGGAGGCAACAGGAGGCAAAGTATGATGCCCTGCGATCCTTGGCGGCGGAAGGACGTGCGCCAAACAGCTCTCCGCCTGGGGTCCAGCCACCACTACATTTACTCAGTGTGTAGTTAGGGAGATATAGCGTCCCTGGCCGTGCGTACTGGTCCACGTATCTGTGGTTAAGTTGATCTTGCCTCAGATAGCGTTGTGCAGTGCACACTTGATTTTATCCGATACTTGGCTGTGCAGGGAAGGCACGGCTCTCTTGGAGAAGTAGTGGCGGCTGGGAACGACGTACTGTGGGACAGCCACCGCCATCAGCTGTTTGAAGCTGTCAGTGTCAACCAGCCTGAATGACAGCATTTCAAAGGCCAGTAGTTTTGAAATGCTGGCATTCAGAGCCAGGGATCGAGGGTGGCTAGGTGGGAATTTACGCTTACTCTCCAGGGTTTGTGAGATGGACAGCTGAACGCTGCCGTGTGACATGGTGGAGATTCTTGGTTACGGAGGTGGTGCTGTTGGTGGCACATCCTCTGTTTGCTGGGCGGCAGGTGCCAACTGTTCCTTCAGAGGTGGAGGAAGAGGCCGAAGCAGCAGCAGAAGAGGGAGCAGGAGGGACCTGAGCCCTTTCTTGGTTTTAAAGGTGCTTACTCCACTGCAGGCCGTGTCTTGCATGTAGATGCCTGGTCATGCAGGTTGTGCTAAGGTTCAGAACGTTAAAGCCTCGCTTCAGGCTCTAATGGCACAGCGTGCAAACCACTCGGGTCTTGTTGTCAGCACATTGTGTAAATAAGTGCCATGCCAGGGAACTCCTTGAAGCTGCCTTTGGTGTGCTCGGTCCCTGGTGGCGGTGGCCAGTAGCAGGCGAACTCTCTTGGTGATGGCTGTTCTGCTTTTGCACCCTGTTCCATCTTTTGCTACGCTGTTCACTCGGTCTCACCACTGCCTCTTCCTCTGAACTCTGAAAGTCAGTGGCATGACCTTCATTCCATGTAGGGTCTAGGACCTCATCGTCCCCTGCATAGTCTTCCACACAGTCTTCCTCCCTGGCCTCCTGTTCGGTCTGCATACTGCAGAAAGACGCAGCAGTTGGCACCTGTGTTTCGTCATCATCAGAGACATGCTGACTCTGTTGAGGCGGTATTCCCATGTCCTCATCAGGAAACATCGGTGGTTGTGTGTCAGTGCATTCTATGTCTTCCACCTCTGCTGGCAGGGTTTCCCAAGGGCATCCACCAAGCCCTTCCCCAGAGTCTTCAAACAGCATAAGAGACTGCTGCATGAGGCTCAGACAGGTTCCCTGATATGCATGGGGGTGATGTGACAGACTGATGGGCTTGGTTTTCAGGCACCACCTGTGCGCTTTCTGCAGAAGAATGGGTGGGAGATAATGTGAACCTGCTGGATCCACTGTCGGCCACCCAATCGACTAGCGCCTGTACTTGCTCAGGTCTTACTATCCTTAGAACGGCATTAGGCCCAAACAAATATCGCTGTAGATTCTGGCAGCTACTGGGACCTGAGGTAGTTGGTTCACTAGGACGTGTAGTTATGGCAGAACGGCCACATCCTCTCCCAGCACCAGGGTTCCACTAACACCACCACGACCATGTCCGCATCCCTTATTAGATGTTTTCCTCATTGTTACCGTTCACTACAATAAGGAAAAACTTATTTGGCCCAATGTATAGAGTTCTAGTATTTAGGCCCTAGCTGAAAGGTATCCTTTTAGGGACAGAATTACACTTGGCGATGCACAGTAGTGTGTGAAAATATAGAGCATTACGCTTTCAGCACTTGTATTTAGACCTTGAGTGTAATATACCCTTTTACGGACAGAAATACACTTGGAGATGCACAGTAGCATGGGCAAATATAGAGGATTTAGCTTTCAGCCCTAGTAATTAGACACCTAGTGTATTACAACCTTTTAGGGACAGAAATACACTTGGAGATGCACACCAGCGTGCGAAAATATAGAGTATTTATTTTTCAGGCCTTGTATTTAGAGTGTAATATACCGTATTAAGGACAGAATGACACTTGGAGAGGAACAGCAGAAAGCACAGATGTTTAGGATTTCTATTTCAGGGATTTTATTTAACCAGAGAAAAAAAAATCATTTGACGGACAGTATTAAACTTTGCCAGTCACAGCTGGAACACCAGATTTAGGGGATTGGTATTTTGGCAATTGAATTTCACCAGATATCACAGATATCCCTTCTGTGATATCTAGTTCTATAGACGCTATCAAATATTTTGCAGGTTCTGTGAATTTTAATTGAATTTCACCCCAGAAAAAAAATCGATCCTTTTACGGACAGTATTACACTTGGCCAGCAACAGCTGAAACCAATGATTTAGGGGATTGGTATTTTGGCAGTTGAATCTCACCCCAGAAAAAAATCTATCCTTTGCCAAACGGACAGTATTAAACTTGGACAGCTATAGCTGGAACACCAGATTTAGGGGATTGGTATTTTGGCAATTCAATTTCACCCCAGAAAAATATCTATCCTTTAACGGACAGTATTAAACTTAGGCAGCCACAGCTGGAACACCAGATTTAGGGGATTGGTATTTTGGCAATTGAATTTCACCCTCGAAAAAAAACTATCCTTTGACGGACAGTATTAAACTTGGACAGCTATAGCTGGAACACCAGATTTAGGGGATTGGTATTTTGGCAATTGAATTTCACCCCAGAAAAATATCTATCCTTTTACGGACAGTATGACACTTAGCCAGCCACAGCTGGAACACCAGATTTAGGGGATTAGTATTTTGGCAATTGAATTTCATCCCAGAAAAAATCTATACTTTTACGGACAGTATTACACTTGGCCAGCAACGGCTGAAACCACTGATTTAGGGGATTGGTATTTAGGCAATTGAATTTAACCCCAGAAAAAAATCTATCCTTTGCCAAACGGACAGTATTAAACTTGGACAGTTATAGCTGGAACACCAGATTTAGGGGATTGGTATTTTGGCAATTCAATTTCACCCCAGAATAAATCTATACTTTTACGGACAGTATTACACTTGGCGAGCAACTGCTGAAACCACTGATTTATGGGATTGGTATTTAGGCAATTGAATTTAACCCTAGAAAAAAAATCTATGCTTTTACGGACAGTATTACACTAGGCCAGCAACAGCTGGAACCCCAGATTTAGGGGATTGGTGTGTTAGCAATTGAATTTCACCCCAGAAAAAAATTGGATCCTTTTACGGACAGTATTGCACTTGGCCAGCAACAGTTGAAACCATTGATTTAGGGGATTGGAATTTTGGCAATTGAATCTCATCCCAGAAAAAATCTATCCTTTGACGGACAGTATTAGACTTGGACAGCTATAGTTGGAACACCAGATTTAGGGGATTGGTTGTTTGGCAATTGAATCTCACCCCAGAGAAAAATCTATCCTTTTACGGACAGTATTACACTTTGCGAGCAACTGCTGAAACCACAGATTTAGGGGATTGGTATTTAGCCAATTGAATTTTACCCTAAAAAAAAAATCTATCCTTTTACGGACTGTATTACACTAGGCCAGCAACAGCTGGAACCCCAGATTTAGGGGAATGGCATTTTGGCAATTGAATTTAACACCAGAAAAAAATCTATCCTTTGACGGACAGTATTAAACTTGGCAAGCCACAGCTGGAACACCAGATATAGGGGATTGGTATTTTGGCAATTGAATTTCACCCCAGCAAAAAATCTATCCTTTGACGGACAATATTAAACCTTGCCAGTCACAGCTGGAACACCAGATTTAGGGGATTAGTATTTTGGCAATTGAATTTCACCCCAGACAAAAATCTATCCTTTGACGGACAGTATTAAACTTAGCCACAGCTGGAACACCAGATTTAGGGGATTTGTATTTTGGCAATTGAATTTCACCCCAGAAAAAAATCTATCCTTTTACGGACAGTATTACACTTGGCCAGCGGCAGCTGAAACCACTGATTTATGGTATCAGAATTTTGGCAATTGAATTTAACCCCCAGAAAAAAATCTAACCTTTGACGGACAGTATTAAACTTAGCAAGCCACAGCTGGAACACCAGATTTAGGGGATTGGTATTTTGGCAAATTAATGTCACCCCAGAAAAATATCTATCCTTGTGACGGACAGTATTAAACTTTGCCAGTCACAGTTGGAACACCAGATTTTGGGGATTGGTATTTTGGCAATTGAATTTCACCCCAGAAAAGAAATATATCATTTTACGGACAGTATAACACTTGGCCAGCAACAGCTGAAACCTCTGATTTAGGGGAATGGCATTTTGGCAATTGAATTTCAACCCAGAAAAAAATCTATCCTTTGATGGACAGTATTATACTTGGTCAGTCGACAGCTGAAACCACTAGATTTAGGGTATCGGTATTTTGGCAATTGAATTTCACCCCAGAAAAAATCTATCCTTTGACGGACAGTATTAAACTTAGACAGCCACAGCTGGAACACCAGATTTAGGGGATTGGTATTTTGGCAATTGAATTTAACCCCAGAAAAAATCTATCCTTTGACGGACAGTATTAGACTTGGCCAGGTCATAGCTGGAACACCAGATTTAGGGGATTGGTATTTTGGCAATTCAATTTCACACCAGAAAAAATCTATCCTTTTACGGACAGTATTACACTTGGCCAGCAACAGCTGAAACCAATGATTTAGGAGATTGGTATTTTGGCAATTGAATTTCACCCCAGAAAAATATCTATCCTTTTACGGACAGTATTACACATGGCCATCAACAGCTGAATCCACTGATTTAGGGGAATGGCATTTTGGCAATTGAATTTAACCCTAGAAAAAAATCTTTCCTTTGACGGATTTAGTATTAAACTTTGCCAGTCACAGCTGGAACACCAGATTTAGGGAATTGGTATTTTGGCAATTTAATTTAACCCGAGACAAAAATCTATCCTTTGACGAACAGTATTACACTTCGCCAGCAACAGCTGAAACCACCAATTTAGGGGAATGGCATTTTGGTAATTGAATTTAACCCCAGAAAAAAATCTATCCTTTGACGGACAGTATTAGACTTGGACAGGTATAGCTGGAACACCAGATTTAGGGGATTGGTATTTGGCAATTCAATTTCACACCAGAATAAATCTATACTTTTACGGACAGTATTACACTTTGCGAGCAACTGCTGAAACAAATGATTTAGGAGATTGGTAGTTTAGCCAATTGAATTTAACCCTAGAATTTTTTTTTATCCTTTTACGGACTGTATTACACTAGGCCAGCAACAGCTGGAACCTCAGATTTAGGGGAATTGCATTTTGGCAATTGAATTTCACCCCAGAAAAAAATCTATCCTTTGACGGACAGTATTAAACTTGGCAAGCCACAGCTGGAACACCAGATTTAGGGGATTGGTATTTTGGCAAATTAATGTCACCCCAGAAAAATATCTATCCTGTGACGGACAATATTAAACTTTGCCAGTCACAGTTGGAACACCAGATTTTGGGGATTGGTATTTTGGCAATTGAATTCCACCCCAGAAAAGAAATATATCATTTTACGGACAGTATAACACTTGGCCAGCAACAACTGAAACCTCTGATTTAGGGGAATGGCATTTTGGCAATTGAATTTCAACCCAGAAAAAAATCTATCCTTTTATGGACAGTATTACACTTGGCCAGCGGCAGCTGAAACCACTGATTTTTGGCATCAGTATTTTGGCAATTGAATTTCACCCCAGAAAAAAATCTATACTTTGACGGACAGTATTAAACTTAGAAAGCCACAGCTGGAACACCAGATTTAGGGGATTGGTATTTTGGCAATTGAATTTCACCCCAGAAAAAAATCTATCCTTTGACGGACAGTATTATACCTTGCCAGTCACAGGTGGAACACCAGATTTAGGGGATTTGTATTTTGGCAATTGAATTTCACCCCAGAAAAAAATCTATCCTTTGACGGACAGTATTAAACTTAGCAAGCCACAGCTGGAACACCAGATGTTGGGGAATGGCATTTTTGCAATTGAATTTAACCCCAGAAAAATATCTATCCTTTTACGGACAGTACTAAACTTGGCCGGCGGCAGCTGAAACCACTGTTTTATGGTATCTGTGTTTTGGCAATTGAATTTAACCCCAGAAAAAAATCTATCCTTTGACTGACAGTATTATCCTTAGCCAGCCACAGCTGGAACACCAGATTTAGTGGATTGGTATTTTGGCAATTTAATTTCACCCCAGAAAAAAATCTATCCTTTGACGGACAGTATTAAACTTAGACAGCCACAGCTGGAACACCAGTTTTGGGGGATTGGTATTTTGGCAATTGAATTTAACCCCAGAAAAATATCGATCCTTTTACGGAGAGTTTTACACATGGCCAGCAACATCTGAAACCACCGATTTAGGGGAATGGCATTTTGGCAATTGAATTTAACCCCCCAAAAAAATCTATTCTTTGACGGACAGTATTAAACTTAGCCAGCCACAGCTGGAACACCAGATTTAGAGGATTGGTATTTTGGCAATTTAATTTCACGCCAGAAAAAAATCTATCCTTTGACGGACAGAATTAAACTTAGCCAGTCACAGCTGGAACACCAGATTTAGGGGACTGGTATAATGATAATTGAATTTCACCCCAGAAAAAAATCTATCCTTTGACGGACCATATTAAACTTAGCAAGCCACAGCTGGAACACCAGATTTAGGGGATTGGTATTTTGGCAAATGAATGTCACCCCAGAAAAATATCTATCCTGTGACGGACAGTATTAAACTTTGCCAGTCACAGTTGGAACACCAGATTTTGGGGATTGGTATTTTGGCAATTGAATTTCACCCCAGAAAAGAAATATATCATTTTACGGACAGTATAACACTTGGCCAGCAACAGCTGAAACCTCTGATTTAGGGGAATGGCATTTTGGCAATTGAATTTCAACCCAGAAAAAAATCTATCCTTTTATGGACAGTATTATACTTGGTCAGCGGCAGCTGAAACCACTGATTTTTGGTATCGGTATTTTGGCAATTGAATTTCACCCCAGAAAAAAATCTATACTTTGACGGACAGTATTAAACTTAGAAAGCCACAGCTGGAACACCAGATTTAGGGGATTGGTATTTTGGCAATTTAATTTAACCCCAGAAAAAAATCTATCCTTTGACGGACAGTATTATACCTTGCCAGTCACAGGTGGAACACCAGATTTAGGGGATTTGTATTTTGGCAATTTAATTTCACCCCAGAAAAAAAATCTATCCTTTTACGAACAGTATTACACTTGGTCAGCGGCAACTGAAACCACTGATTTATGGTATCGGTATTTTGGCAATTGAATTTAACCCCAGAAATAATATCTATCCTTTTATGGACAGAATTACACTAGGCCAGCAACAGCTGGAACCCCAGATTTATGGGCTTGGTGTGTTAGCAATTGAATTTCACCCCCGAAAAAATCTATCCTTTTACGGACAGTATTACACTTCGCCAGCAACAGCTGAAACTACTGATTTAGGGGATTGGTATTTAGGCAATTGAATTTAACCCCAGAAATAATATCTATCCTTTTATGGACAGAATTATACTAGGCCAGTAACAGCTGAAACCCCAGATTTAGGGGATTGGTATTTTAGCAATTGAATTTCACCCCAGAAAAAAAATCGATCCTTTTACGGACAGTATTACACTTGGCCAGCAACAGCTGAAACCAATGATTTAGGCCTCATGCACACGACCGTTTTTTTATGCTGTCCGCAAAAAGGTGTTCCGTTGTTCAGTGATCCGTGTCCGTTTTTGCCTTCCGTTGTGTTTCCGTGTGTCTTCCGTTTTTTTTAGCGGGCATGACCCAAAAGATTTTACCAAAAGACAGGCTGACAATGTTTCCCAAGTGCCTGCCAAGGGATCCGCAAAAAAAACGGACACGGAACACGGATGACACACGGATGGCCATCCGCATTTTTCACGGACCCATTGACTTGAATGGGTCCGTGAACCGTTTTTCACGGACAAGAATAGGACAGGTTATATTTTTTTGACGGACTGGAATCACGGACCACGGACGCGGAGGACAAACGGTGCATTTGCCGAGGTTTCCACGGACCCATTGAAAACCAATGGGTCCGCAGAAAATCACGAAAAACGGAGCAACGGACACGGAATCAAACAACGGTCGTGTGCATGAGGCCTTAGGGGATTGGTATTTTGGCAGTTGAATCTCACCCCAGAAAAAAATGTATCCTTTGACGGACAGTATTAAACTTGGACAGCTATAGCTGGAACACCAGATTTAGGGGATTGGTATTTTGGCAATTAAATTTCATCCCAGAATAAATCTATACTTTTACGGACAGTATTGCACTTGGCGAGCAACTGCTGAAACCACTGATTTATGGGATTGGTATTTAGGCAATTGAATTTAACCCTAGAAAAAAAATATATCCTTTTACAGACAGTATTACACTAGGCCAGCAACAGCTGGAACCCCAGATTTATGGGCTTGGTGTGTTAGCAATTGAATTTCACCCCAGAAAAAAAAAATTGGATCCTTTTACGGACAGTATTACACTTGGCCAGCAACAGCTGAAACCATTGATTTAGGGGATTGGAATTTTGGCAATTGAATCTCATCCCAGAAAAAATCTATCCTTTGATGGACAGTATTAAACTTAGCCAGCCACAGCTGGAACACCAGATTTAGGGGATTGGTATTTTGGCAATTGAATTTCACCCAAGAAAAATATCTATCCTTTGACAAACAGTATTAAACTATGCCAGCCACAGCTCGAACACCAGATTTAGGGGATTGGTATTTTGGCAATTAAATTTCACACCAGAAAAAATCTATCCTTTTACGGACAGTATTACACTTGGCCAGCAACAGCTGAAACAAATGATTTGGGAGATTGGTAGTTTGGCAATTAACTTTTAACCCTAGAAAAATATCTATCCTTTTACGGACAGTATTACACATGGCCATCAACAGCTGAATCCACTGATTTAGGGGAATGGCATTTTGGCAATTGAATTTAACCCTAGAAAAAAATCTTTCCTTTGACGGATTCAGTATTAAACTTTGCCAGTCACAGCTGGAACACCAGATTTAGGGAATTGGTATTTTGGCAATTTAATTTAACCCTAGACAAAAATCTATCCTTTGACGGACAGTATTACACTTCGCCAGCAACAGCTGAAACCACCAATTTAGGGGAATGGCATTTTGGCAATTGAATTTCACCACAGAACATAATCTATCATTTGACGGACAGTATTAAACTTAGCAAGTCACAGCTGGAACACCAGATTTAGGGGATTGGTATTTTGGCAATTTAATTTCACCATCGAAAAAAAAACTATCCTTTGACGGACAGTGTTAAACTTGGACAGCTATAGCTGGAACACCAGATTTAGAAGATTGGTATTTTGGCAATTGAATTTCACCCCAGAAAAATATCTATCCTTTTATGGACAGTATTAAACTTAGAAAGCCACAGCTGGAACCCCAGAATTAGTGGATTAGTAATGTGGCAATTGAATTTCACCCCAGAAAAAATCTATACTTTTACGGACAGTATTACACTTGGCCAGCAACGGCTGAAACCACTGATTTAGAGGATTGGTATTTAGGCAATTGAATTAACCCCAGAAAAAAAATCTATCCTGTTACGGACAGTATTACACTAGGCCAGCAACAATTGAAACCACTGATTTAGGGGATTGGTATTTTGGCAATTGAATTTCACCCCAGAAAATATCTATCCTTTTACGGACAGTATTACACTTGGCCAGCAACAGCTGAAACCACTGATTTAGGGGATTGATATTTTGGCAATTGAATCTCACCCCAGAAAAAAATCTATTCTTTGACGGACAGTATTAGACTTGGACAGCTATAGCTGGAACACCAGATTTATGGGATTAGTATTTTGGCAATTCAATTTCACACCAGAATAAATCTATACTTTTACGGACAGTATTACACTTTGCGAGCAACTGCTGAAACCACAGATTTAGGGGATTGGTATTTAGCCAATTGAATTTAACCCTAGAAAAAAAATCGATCCTTTTACGGACTGTATTACACTAGGCCAGCAACAGCTGGAACCCCAGATTTAGGGGAATGGCATTTTGGCAATTGAAATTAACCCCAGAATTTTTTTATCCTATGACGGACAGTATTAAACTTGGCAAGCCACAGCTGGAACAGCAGATTTTGGGGATTGGTATTTTGGCAATTGAATTTCACCCCCGAAAAAAATCTATCCTTTGACGGACAATATCAAACCTTGTATAGTAGAATAGGATAAAGAATAGAGGATTAAACACAGGTCTTGTGGGGGACTGGGTTTAACAGTTGGGGCACCAAAGGAGGACACGTATCAAATTAAGAGAAGGTGACGAAGTAACAGAGCCACTGGGAGCAATAACAGATTGGCTGCAGAGGGATAACCCAAAGGGGAGTGAATACTCTGTGGGTGCCAATATTAAACCTTGCCAGTCATAGCTGGAACACCAGACTTGGGGGATTAGTATTTTGGCAATTGAATTTCACTCCAGAAAAAAATCTATCCTTTGACGGACAGTATTAAACTCAGCCAGCCACAGCAGGAACACCAGATTTAGGGGATTGGTATTTTGGCAATTTTATTTCACCCCAGAAAAATACTATCCTTTAACGGACAGTATTAAACATAGCAAGCCACAGCTGGAACACCAGATGTTGGGGAATAGCATTTTGGCAATTGAATTTAACCCCATAAAAATATCTATCCTTTTACGGACAGTACTAAACTTGGCCGGCAGCAGCTAAAACCACTGATTTATGGTATCTGTATTTTGGCAATTGAATTTAACCCCAGAAAAAAATCTATCCTTTGACTGACAGTATTAACCTTAGCCAGCCACAGCTAGAACACCAGATTTAGTGGATTGGTATTTTGGCAATTTAATTTCACCCCAGAAAAAAATCTATCCTTTGACGGACAGTATTAAACTTAGCAAGCCACAGCTGGAACACCAGATTTAGGGGATTGGTATTTTGGCAATTGAATTTAACCCCAGAAAAATATCGATCCTTTTACGAAGAGTTTTACACATGGCCAGCAACATCTGAAACCACCGATTTAGGGGAATGGCATTTTGGCAATTGAATTTAACCCCCCAAAAAAATCTATTCTTTGACGGACAGTATTAAACTTAGCCAGCCACAGCTGGAACACCAGATTTAAGGGATTGGTATTTTGGCAATTTAATTTCACGCCAGATAAAAATCTATCCTTTGACGGACAGAATTAAACTTAGCCAGTCACAGCTGGAACACCAGATTTAGGGGACTGGTATACTGATAATTGAATTTCACCCCAGAAAAAAATCTATCCTTTGACGGACCATATTAAACTTAGACAGCCACAGCTGGAACACCAGATTTAGGGGATTTGTATTTCGGCAATTGAATGTCAATAGTGTTGAGCGAACAGTTTGAGCATAGTTCAAAAAAGTTCGGGTTTGTTGTTCGGCGATTACTTCCTGCTTTCTGAAGGGCTGCACAGCTGCCAATCAGCTAGCGTTTTACTTCTTGCCCTAAGAGCCCATCACAGCCATGCCTACTAATGGCATGGCTGTGATTGTCCAAGTGCAGCATGTGACCCAGCCTCTATTTAAGCTGGAGTCACATAGCGCCGCACGTCACACTGCTCTGATTAGTGTAGGGAGAGGACACAGCTTCTGTGAGGGCGAGATTAGGCAGGGAAAAGTCAGCAACAGCAACTAATGAACTGATCGATCTACAGCTGTGAATGATTGAACTTCTGCTAGTTACTTGCTCACTGGTTTTTAGGCTGCACAGAGCGTTTTTCTGATTTTCTGGGGGGGATCGGCGACCATTTTGTGACTTGTGGTGCACCAGAACAAGCTGCCACCAAGTCCATCAATACATCAATACTATTTATTTTTTTTGGTATATCCTACATCAGGGGCTTAGCTGTGCAAATTGTCACCCCTAGAAACTCAGGATAGCAATTTCTATATTTTATTAAGGGGTTAAATACAATTGCCCAAATACCAATCCCCTAAATCTGGTGTTCCAGCTTTGCCTAGCCAAGTATAATACTGTCTGCTGTCTGGCAAAGGATAGATTATTTTCTGCGGTGAAATTCAATTGCCAAAATAGCAATACTATAAATCAGTGGTTTGAGCTGTGGCTGGCCAAGTTTCATAGTGTCCTGCAAAGGATATATTTTGTTCTGGGGTGAAATTTAATTGCCAAAATAGCAATACCCTGAATCTGGTGTCCCAGCTGTTGCAGGCCAAGTTTCATAGTGTCCGCAAAAACATATATTTTGTTCTGGGGTGAAATTCAATTGCCAAAATAGCAATACCATAAATCAGTGGTTTCAGCTATGGCTGGCCAAGTTTCATAGTGTCCGCAAAAACATAAATTTTGCTGTGGGGTGAAATTCAATTGCCAAAATAGCAATACCATAAATCAGTGGTTTCAGCTGTGGCTGGCCAAGTTTCATAGTGTCCGCAAAAACATATATTTTGTTCTGGGGTGAAATTCAATTGCCAAAATAGCAATACCCTGAATCTGGTGTCCCAGCTGTTGCAGGCCAAGTTTCATAGTGTCCGCAAAAACATATATTTTGTTCTGGGGTGAAATTCAATTGCCAAAATAGCAATACCATAAATCAGTGGTTTCAGCTGTGGCTGGTCAAGATTCATAGTGTCCGCAAAAACATATATTTTGTTGTGGGGTGAAATTCAATTGCCAAAATAGCAATACCCTGAATCTGGTGTCCCAGCTGTTGCAGGCCAAGTTTCATAGTGTCCGCAAAAACATATATTTTGTTCTGGGGTGAAATTCAATTGCCAAAATAGCAATACCCTGAATCTGGTGTCCCAGCTGTTGCAGGCCAAGTTTCATAGTGTCCGCAAAAACATATATTTTGTTCTGGGGTGAAATTCAATTGCCAAAATAGCAATACCATAAATCAGTGGTTTCAGCTGTGGCTGGTCAAGATTCACAGTGTCCGCAAAAACATATATTTTGTTCTGGAGTGAAAATCAATTGCCAAAATAGCAATACCCTGAATCTGGTGTCCCAGCTGTTGCAGGCCAAGTTTCATAGAGTCCGCAAAAACATATATTTTGTTCTGGAGTGAAATTCAATTGCCAAAATAGCAATACCATAAATCAGTGGTTTCAGCAGTGGCTGGCAACTGGCAAAGATTCATAGTGTCCTAAAAACATATATTTTGTTGTGGGGTGAAATTCAATTGCCAAAATAGCAATACCCTGAATCTGGTGTCCCAGCTGTTGCAGGCCAAGTTTCATAGTGTCCGCAAAACATATATTTTGTTCTGGGGTAAAATTCAATTGCCAAAATAGCAATACCCTGAATCTGGTGTCCCAGCTGTTGCAGGCCAAGTTTCATAGTGTCCGCAAAAACATATATTTTGTTCTGTGGTGAAATTCAATTGCCAAAATAGCAATACCCTGAATCTGGTGTCCCAGCTGTTGCAGGCCAAGTTTATAGTGTCCACAAAAACATATATTTTGTTCTGGGGTGAAATTCAATTGCCAAAATAGCAATACCATAAATCAGTGGTTTCAGCTGTGGCTGGCCAAGATTCATAGTGTCCGCAAAAACATATATTTTGTTGTGGGGTGAAATTCAATTGCCAAAATAGCAATACCCTGAATCTGATGTTCGAGCTGTTGCAGGCCAAGTGTAAATCTGTCCATAAATGGATACCTTTCATCCAGGGCCTAAATACTAGCCCTAAAAGAGATATTCCCCTAAATCAGTGGTTACTGCTCTGCATGGATTAGTGTAATACGCTACATAAATAAATAGGCAGATAGTGTTAGGTGCCTGTAAAAAAAGGCCTGAATTTGAAATCAATACATTGGGCCAAATATTTTTTTTCTTATTGTGGTGCTTGGTGAACTGTAACAATGAGGAAAACATCTAGTAAGGGACGGACGCGGTCGTGGTGCTGTTAGTGTACCCTCTGGTGCTGGGAGAGGATGTGGCCATTCTGCCACAGCCACACGTCCTAGTGAACCAACTACCTCAGGTTCCAGTACCCGCCAGAATTTACAACAATATTTGGTGGGGCCCAATGCCGTTCTAAGGATGGTAAGGCCTGAGCAGGTACAGGTGCTAGTCAATTGGGTGGCCGACAGTGGATCCAGCACGTCCACAACATTATCTCCCACCCAGTCTTCCGCAGAAAGCGCACAGGTGGCACCTGAAAACCAAGACCATCAGTCTGTCACATCACCCCCATGCATATCAGGGAAACTGTCTGAGCCTCAAGTTATGCAGCAGTCTCTTATGCTGTTTGAAGACTCTGCTGGCAGGGTTTCCCAAAGTAATCCACCTAGCCCTTCCCCAGTGGTGGAAGACATAGAATGCACTGATGCACAACCACTGATGTTTCCTGATGATGAGGACATGGGAATACCACCTTATCGGAGTCCGCATGTTTCTGATGATGACGAAACACAGGTACCAACTGCTGCGTCTTTCTGCAGTGTGCAGACCGAACAGGAGGTCAGGGAGGAAGACTGTGTGGAAGACGATGCAGGGGACGATGAGGTCCTAGACCCCACATGGAATGAAGGTCGTGCCACTGACATTCATAGTTTAGAGGAAGAGGCAGTGGTGAAACCAGCCAACAGCGTAGCAAAAGAGGTTGCAGGGGGCAAAAGCAGACCATCCACCGCCAAGAGAGTTCGCCTGCTACTGGCCACCGCCACCAGGAACCGAGCACCCCAAAGGCAGCTTCAAGGGATTCCCTGGCATGGCACTTCTTTAAACAATGTGCTGACGACAAGACCCGAGTGGTTTGCACGCTGTGCCATCAGATCCTGAAGCGAGGCATTAACGTTCTGAACCTTAGCACAACCTGCATGACCAGGCATCTACATGCAAAGCATGAACTGCAGTGGAGTAAACATCTTAAAGCAAGGAACTCACTCAGGCTCCCTCTGCTCCCTCTTCTGCTGCTGCCTCGGCCTCTTCCTCCGCCTCGGGAGGAACGTTGGCACCTGCCGCCCACCAAACAGAGGATGTGCCACCAACACCACCACCTGCGTCACCAAGCATCTCCACCATGTCACACAGCAGCGTTCAGCTCTCTATCTCACAAACCTTGGAGAGAAAGCGTAAATTTCCAGCTAGCCACCCTCGGGCCCTGGGCCTGAAAGCAAGCATTTCTAAACTACTGGCCTTTGAAATGCTGTCATTCAGGCTGATGGACACACACAGCTTCAAACAGCTGATGTCCATGGCTGTCCCACAGTATGTTGTTCCCAGCCGCCACTACTTCTCAAGACAGCCGTGCCTTCCCTGCATAACCAAGTAACCGATAAAATCAAGTGTGCACTGCGCAACGCCATCTGTGGCAAGGTCCACCTAACCACAGATACGTGGACCAGTAAGCACGGCCAGGGACGCTATATATCCCTAACTGCACACTGGGTAAATGTACCAGCTCATCCAGTCAGCCACACACCTTCACCACCAACTTCAGCACAGCCCAGGGTAAACGTCAGCAGGCCATTCTGAAACTCATATGTTTTGGGGACAGGCCCCACACCGCGCAGGAGTTGTGGCGGGGTATTGAACAACAGACTGACCAGTGGTTGCTGCCGTTGGGCCTCAAGCCCGGCCTGGTGGTGTGCGATAATGGGCGAAATCTCGTCGCAGCTCTGGGACTAGCCGGTTTGACGCACATCCCTTGCCTGGCGCATTTGCTGAATTTGGTGGTGCAGAAGTTCATTCACAACTACCCCGACATGTCAGAGCTGCTGCCTAAAGTGAGGGCCGTCTGTGCGCGCTTCCGGCGTTCACATCCTGCCGCTGCTCGCCTGTCTGCGCTACAGCGGAACTTCGGCCTTCCCGCTCACCGCCTCATATGCGTGCCCACCAGGTGGAACTCCACCTTGCACATGCTGGAGATACTGTGCGAGCAGCATCAGGCCATAGTGGAGTTTCAGCTGCAGCACGCACGCGTCAGTCGCACTGCGGAACAGCATCACTTCACCACCAATGATTGGGCCTCCGTGCAAGACCTGTGTTCCCTGTTGCGCTGTTTCGAGTACTCCACCAACATGGCCAGTGGCGATGACACCATTATCAGCGATACAATACCACTTCTATGTTTCCTTGAGAAAACGCTTAGGGCGATGATGGAAGAGGAGTTGGCCCAGGAGGAGGAGGATGAGGGGTCATTTTTAGCACTTTCAGGCCAGTCTGTTAGAAGTGGCTCAGAGGGAGGTTTTTTGCAACAGCAGAGGCCAGGTACAAATGTGGCCAGCCAGGGCACACTACTGGAGAACGAGGAGGGTGAGGAGGAGGTGGAGGAGGATGAGGATGAAGCAGGTTCACAACAGGGTGACACCCAACACAGCTCAGGCCCATCACTGCTGCGTGGCTGGGGGGATACGGAGGACGATGACGATACGCCTCCCACAGAGGACAGCTTGTCCTTACCTCTGGGGAGCCTGGCACACATGAGCGACTACATGCTGCAGTGCCTGCGCAACGACAGCAGAGTTGCCCACATTTTAATGTCTGAACATGTATTCAGCACGGCAGGTGGCGTCATTACTGACAAACGCAGCCGCCTGTCCACAGCCAACGTGGACAAGCTGACATTCATAAAAATGAACCAGGCATGGATCCCACAGGACCTGTGCCTCCCTTGTGCAGAATAGACATTTATAACTGCCTCCCCCTCAACCATGTACTCTTGTACTCCGGGGCACTTCTTTATTGAATCCTCATTTTTTTAACTTTACCATAATCTTGCGGTGCAACCCAAAGTTGAATGAACCTCTCCTCTGTCTGGGAGGTGGGGCCGAAATAACTGAAAGTGGCCTTCTCCGGTGGTGGGTGATATGACGCATGATTCCTTGCTGTGGGACCTCTCTCCTCGGTCTGGGTGCCTGGCCTATATAACTGAAAGTGGCCTTCTCCAGTGGTGGGTGATATGACGCATGATTCCTTGCTGTGGGACCTCTCTCCTCTGTCTGGGTGCTGGGGCCGAAATAACTGAAAGTGGCCTTCTCCGGTGGTGGGTGATATGACGCATGATTCCTTGCTGTGGGTCCTCTCTCCTCTGTCTGGGTGGTGGGGCATAAATAACTGAAAGTGGCCTTCTCCAGTGGTGGGTGATATGATGCATGATTCCTTGCTGTGGGACCTCTCTCCTCTGTCTGGGTGCTGGGGCCGAAATAACTGAAAGTGGCCTTCTCCGGTGGTGGGTGATATGACGCATGATTCCTTGCTGTGGGACCTCTCTCCTCTGTCTGGGTGCTGGGTCCGAAATAACTGAAAGTGGCATTCTCCAGTGGTGGGTGATATGACGCATGATTCCTTGCTGTGGGACCTCTCTCCTCTGTCTGGGTGCTGGGGCCGAAATAACTGAATGTGGCCTTCTTCGGTGGTGGGTGATATGACGCATGATTCCTTGCTGTGGGACCTCTCTCCTCTGTCTGGGTGGTGGGGCATAAATAACTGAAAGGGGCCTTCTCCAGTGGTGGGTGATATGACGCATGATTCCTTGCTGTGGGACCTCTCTCCTCTGTCTGGGTGCTGGGTCCAAAATAACTGAAAGTGGCCTTCTCCAGTGTTGGGTGATAGGACGCATGATTCCTTGCTGTGGGACCTCTCTCATCTGTCTGGGTGGTGGGGCATAAATAACTGAAAGGGGCCTTCTCCAGTGGTGGGTGATATGACGCATGATTCCTTGCTGTGGGACCTCTCTCCTCTGTCTGGGTGCTGGGGCCGAAATAACTGAAAGTGGCCTTCTCCGGTGGTGGGTGATATGACGCATGATTCCTTGCTGTGGGACCTCTCTCCTCTGTCTGGGTGCTGGGGCCGAAATAACTGAAAGTGGCCTTCTCCAGTGGTGGGTGATATGACGCATGATTCCTTGCTGTGGGACCTCTCCTCTGTCTGGGTGCTGGGTCCGAAATAACTGAAAGTGGCCTTCTCAGTGGTGGGTGATATGACGCATGATTCCATGCTGTGGGACCTCTCTCTCTGTCTGGGTGCTGGGCCGAAATAACTGAAAGTGGCCTTCTCCAGTGGTGGGTGATATGATGCATGATTCCTTGCTGTGGGACCTCTCTCCTCTGTCTGGGTGGTGGGCATAAATAACTGAAAGTGGCCTTCTCCAGTGGTGGGTGATATGACGCATGATTCCTTGCTGTGGGACCTCTCTCCTCTGTCTGGGTGCTGGGTCGAAATAACTGAAAGTGGCCTTCTCCAGTGGTGGGTGATATGACGCATGATTCCTTGCTGTGGGACCTCTCTCCTCTGTCTGGGTGCTGGGGCCGAAATAACTGAAAGTGGCCTTCTCCAGTGGTGGGTGATATGACGCATGATTCCTTGCTGTGGGACCTCTCTCCTCTGTCTGGGTGCTGGGGCCGAAATAACTGAAAGTGGCCTTCTCCAGTGGTGGGTGATATGACGCATGATTCCTTGCTGTGGGACCTCTCTCCTCTGTCTGGGTGCTGGGGCCGAAATAACTGAAAGTGGCCTTCTCCAGTGGTGGGTGATATGACGCATGATTCCTTGCTGTGGGACCTCTCTCCTCTGTCTGGGTGCTGGGGCCGAAATAACTGAAAGTGGCCTTCTCCAGTGGTGGGTGATATGACGCATGATTCCTTGCTGTGGGACCTCTCTCCTCTGTCTGGGTGCTGGGGCCGAAATAACTGAAAGTGGCCTTCTCCAGTGGTGGGTGATATGACGCATGATTCCTTGCTGTGGGACCTCTCTCCTCTGTCTGGGTGCTGGGTCCGAAATAACTGAAAGTGGCCTTCTCCAGTGGTGGGTGATATGACGCATGATTCCTTGCTGTGGGACCTCTCTCCTCTGTCTGGGTGCTGGGGCATAAATAACTGAAAGTGGCCTTCTCCAGTGGTGGGTGATATGACGCATGATTCCTTGCTGTGGGACCTCTCTCCTCTGTCTGGGTGCTGGGGCCGAAATAACTGAAAGTGGCCTTCTCCAGTGGTGGGTGATATGACGCATGATTCCTTGCTGTGGGACCTCTCTCCTCTGTCTGGGTGCTGGGACCGAAATAACTGAAAGTGGCCTTCTCCAGTGGTGGGTGATATGACGCATGATTCCTTGCTGTGGGACCTCTCTCCTCTGTCTGGGTGCTGGGGCCAAAATAACTGAAAGTGGCCTTCTCCAGTGGTGGGTGATATGACGCATGATTCCTTGCTGTGGGACCTCTCTCCTCAGTCTGGGTGCTGGGGCCGAAATAACTGAAAGTGGCCTTCTCCAGTGGTGGGTGATATGATGCATGATTCCTTGCTGTGGGACCTCTCTCCTCGGTCTGGGTGCTGGGCCGAAATAACTGAAAGTGGCCTTCTCCAGTGGTGGGTGATATGACGCATGATTCCTTGCTGTGGGACCTCTCTCCTCTGTCTGGGTGCTGAGGCCGAAATAACTGAAAGTGGCCTTCTCCAGTGGTGGGTGATATGACGCATGATTCCTTGCTGTGGGACCTCTCTCCTCTGTCTGGGTGCTGGGTCCGAAATAACTGAAAGTGGCCTTCTCCAGTGGTGGGTGATATGACGCCTGATTCCTTGCTGTGGGACCTCTCTCCTCTGTCTGGGTGCTGGGGCCATAAATAACTGAAAGTGGCCTTCTCTAGTGGTGGGTGATATGACGCATGATTCCTTGCTGTGGGACCTCTCTCCTCTGTCTGGGTGCTGGGGCCTAAATAACTGAAAGTGGCCTTCTCCAGTGGTGGGTGATATGACGCATGATTCCTTGCTGTGGGACCTCTCTCTCTGTCTGGGTGCTGGGTCGAAATAACTGAAAGTGGCCTTCTCCAGTGGTGGGTGATATGACGCCTGATTCCTTGCTGTGGGACCTCTCTCCTCTGTCTGGGTGCTGGGCCGAAATAACTGAAAGTGGCCTTCTCCAGTGGTGGGTGATATGACGCATGATTCCTTGCTGTGGGACCTCTCTCCTCTGTCTGGGTGCTGGGGCCTAAATAACTGAAAGTGGCCTTCTCCAGTGGTGGGTGATATGACGCATGATTCCTTGCTGTGGGACCTCTCTCCTCTGTCTGGGTGCTGGGGCCGAAATAACTGAAAGTGGCCTTCTCCAGTGGTGGGTGATATGACGCATGATTCCTTGCTGTGGGACCTCTCTCCTCTGTCTGGGTGCTGGGGCATAAATAACTGAAAGTGGCCTTCTCCAGTGGTGGGTGATATGACGCATGATTCCTTGCTGTGGGACCTCTCTCCTCTGTCTGGGTGCTGGGGCCGAAATAACTGAAAGTGGCCTTCTCCAGTGGTGGGTGATATGACGCATGATTCCTTGCTGTGGGACCTCTCTCCTCTGTCTGGGTGCTGGGTCCGAAATAACTGAAAGTGGCCTTCTCCAGTGGTGGGTGATATGACGCATGATTCCTTGCTGTGGGACCTCTCTCCTCTGTCTGGGTGCTGGGGCCGAAATAACTGAAAGTGGCCTTCTCCAGTGGTGGGTGATATGACGCATGATTCCTTGCTGTGGGACCTCTCTCCTCTGTCTGGGTGCTGGGGCCGAAATAACTGAAAGTGGCCTTCTCCAGTGGTGGGTGATATGACGCATGATTCCTTGCTGTGGGACCTCTCTCCTCTGTCTGGGTGCTAGGTCGAAATAACTGAAAGTGGCCTTCTCCAGTGGTGGGTGATATGACGCATGATTCCTTGCTGTGGGACCTCTCTCCTCTGTCTGGGTGCTGGGGCATAAATAACTGAAAGTGGCCTTCTCCAGTGGTGGGTGATATGACGCATGATTCCTTGCTGTGGGACCTCTCTCCTCTGTCTGGGTGCTGGGTCGAAATAACTGAAAGTGGCCTTCTCCAGTGGTGGGTGATATGACGCATGATTCCTTGCTGTGGGACCTCTCTCCTCTGTCTGGGTGCTGGGGCCGAAATAACTGAAAGTGGCCTTCTCCAGTGGTGGGTGATATGACGCATGATTCCTTGCTGTGGGACCTCTCTCCTCTGTCTGGGTGCTGGGTCAGAAATAACTGAAAGTGGCCTTCTCCAGTGGTGGGTGATATGACGCATGATTCCTTGCTGTGGGACCTCTCTCCTCTGTCTGGGTGCTGGGGCCGAAATAACTGAAAGTGGCCTTCTCCAGTGGTGGGTGATATGACGCATGATTCCTTGCTGTGGGACCTCTCTCCTCTGTCTGGGTGCTGGGGCATAAATAACTGAAAGTGGCCTTCTCCAGTGGTGGGTGATATGACGCATGATTCCTTGCTGTGGGACCTCTCTCCTCTGTCTGGTTGCTGGGTCCGAAATAACTGAAAGTGGCCTTCTCCAGTGTTGGGTGATAGGACGCATGATTCCTTGCTGTGGGACCTCTCTCATCTGTCTGGGTGGTGGGGCATAAATAACTGAAAGGGGCCTTCTCCAGTGGTGGGTGATATGACGCATGATTCCTTGCTGTGGGACCTCTCTCCTCTGTCTGGGTGCTGGGGCCGAAATAACTGAAAGTGGCCTTCTCCGGTGGTGGGTGATATGATGCATGATTCCTTGCTGTGGGACCTCTCTCCTCTGTCTGGGTGCTGGGACCAAAATAACTGAAAGTGGCCTTCTCCAGTGGTGGGTGATATGACGCATGATTCCTTGCTGTGGGACCTTTCTCCTCTGTCTGGGTGCTGGGGCTGAAATAACTGAAAGTGGCCTTCTCCAGTGGTGGGTGATATGACGCATGATTCCTTGCTGTGGGACCTTTATCCTCAGTCTGGGTGCTGGGGCCGAAATAACTGAAAGTGGCCTTCTCCGGTGGTGGTTGATATGATGCATGATTCCTTGCTGTGGGACCTGTATCCTCGGTCTGGGGGCTGTGCCGACATAACTGAAAGTGGCCTTCTCCAGTGGTGGGTGATTTGACGAATGATTCCTTTCTGTGGGACCTCTCTCCTCTGTCTGGGTGCTGGGCCGAAATAACTGAAAGTGGCCTTCTCCAGTGGTGGGTGATATGACGCATGATTCCTTGCTGTGGGACCTCTCTCCTCTGTCTGGGTGCTGGGTCCGAAATAACTGAAAGTGGCCTTCTCCAGCGGTGGGTGATATGACGCATGATTCCTTGCTGTGGGACCTCTCTCCTCTGTCAGGGTGCTGGGGCCGAAATAACTGAAAGTGGCCATCTCCAGTGGTGTGTGATTTGACGAATGATTCCTTGCTGTGGGACCTCTCTGCTCTGTCTGGGTGCTGTGGCCAAAATAACTGAAAGTGGCCTTCACCAGTGTTGGGTGATATGACGCATGATTCCTTGCAGTGATACCTCTCTCCAATTGATATTGGTTAAATTTTATTTATTTTATTTTATTTTAATTCATTTTCCTATCCACATTTGTTTGCAGGGGATTTACCTACATTTTGCTGCCTTTGGCAGCCCTCTAGCCCGTTCCTGGACTATTTTACAGCCTTTTTAGTGCCTAAAAGTTCGGGTTCCCATTGACTTCAATGGGGTTTGGGTTCGGGATAAAGTTCGGGTCGAGTTCGGATCCCGAACCCGAACATTTTCGGGAAGTTCGGCCGAACTTCCCGAACCCGAACTTCCAGGTGTTCGCTCATCTCTATTAACTAGCACTATTCTCCTCAGTTTAATCCCTGTTACGTCCCCTATCAGGGGACATGTATTGAATGGATTTTAGACAACCCAAAGAGTTGTCAAAAGTTGACAAACCGATTGCAGAAATTGTATTAATCTGTGTGTGCATCAATCTTGTTGTAGTGATGACTGAGCTCATGCGCACGTTCGGGAGATTGATTTGAATTGCATCCTTGCATGGAGAGATACAGAAAAAAGCTTGCTCTGTCCGCTACCTTCTAATTTGGGCACTATAGAGAGAACCATTACGACATCATGAAATAATAATTTTGTTCCTCTGAAGTACATTGAGCATCCAGCTATACTGTTCTGAGCTCTGTACTTGCTCTGCCAAGGGAATGAGTTCTGTAGTTCTTCCATTGTCACTGAAAAAGTGCTTGATCTACAGAAACCAAATCTGAAACTCTTTATAGATAGCATTTTTTAATTTGATCTAAGGGAATTGCAGTTCATTTTAACACTGACATCACGATACACCCCTATTATTAGTTACATATGTTCCTAGTAAAACCCAGTAGACTTTAAGTCACAGATTTCCTTCAGTAGTTGCGCTTCTTTATGCAATGATTTGGGGTTTCTGGATACAAAGTGCGGTTCTGAGACTGTCCTATTTGTAACCATAAGTCCTGTACTATTGGTCTGACCCTTTGCATTTCCACCTTGGAAGAGTGTAGACAGCTGTACATTGTTTCTCTCATCAGTCTGTAAATTTAGACCAAATTGTATTTGCACTGTCACAGACTCACAGTATATATTAAAAAGGAAAGCGTAACAATGTTAATACACTATACTGTTTTGTTTGTTTTATTTCTTTAATTGGGTGAAAAGCCTAAGTTGTATTGGAATTGATGGGGATTTTTTTAATTGTCTGCATTATTTCTAATAAACTATTAAGAGACTTAATTATGATTTTTTTATTTTATGTATTAGAAACCCATACAACTTTGAAAAAAAAAAAATCACAAAGAAAATTAATGTTTTTTCTATGAAAAATTATCCAGCCGATCGCTTTTGGTCTGATCACAATGAAGCAGTTGTCATCTGGGGTGTGCCACAGAGGAACACAGAGGTAATCGCTTCATTGTGATACGCAAGCCCCTTCACCACAACAAAGTAACGATCACGAAGGGGAATTGACACATGTATGTTCTTTTTTTTGTTTTGTTTTTGCAGTCACAGTGCAGCAACAGAGGCCAGAAAAATTAGGCATGTACACATGCCTGAAAAACTAGCTTTATTGGTGCAGTCGCTGCTGTAGCAGCGGCAAGAAAAATTAATGTTTTCCCGGCAGAAAGTGTACTAAAATATTTGGGCCTTGAACCCTAGTTGGTGACGGAGAAGTCACACAAGTTATCCGGCATGCAATGATTAAATACAGCAGCGTGGCGACTATTTTTAGCCCAAGGCATCTAATCAGGCCTTTTTTTAGTCAAATGCATCCTCCACTGTCAGTCCCTTCGGTATCCACACCTCATTCATCTTAATAAAGGTGAGGTAATCTAGACATTTGTGACCTAGGCGACTTCTCTTGTCAGTGACAATACCTCCTGCTGCGCTGAAGGTCCATTCTGACAGGACACTTGAAGCGGGGCATGCCAGAAGTTCTATCGCAAATTGGGATAGCTCAGGCCACAGGTCAAGCCTGCACACCCAGAAGTCAAGGGGTTCATCGCTCCTCAGAGTTACGATATCTGCGGTTAAGGCGAGGTAGTCTGCTACCTGTCGGTCGATTAGTTCTCTGAGGGTGGACCCCGAAGGGCTGTGGCGATGTGTAGGACTTAAAAAGCTCTGCATGCCCTCCATCAACAACACGTCTGTAAAGCGTCCTGTTCTTGCTGGCGTGGTTGTTGTAGGAGGAGGATTGCTTTCACCTCTTCCCCATTAGCTTCCCGTTGTGTTGTGACATCAACCTAATACGCTGTGTAAAGCATACTTTTTAACTTGTTTTGGAAGTGCTGCATCCTTTCCGACTTCCGGGAATTCGGTAACATTTCAGCCACTTTCTGCTTATACCGGGGTCTAGTAGCGTGGCCACCCAGTACAGGTCATTCTCCTTCAGCCTTTTTAATACGAGGGTCTCTCAACAGGCATGACAGCATGAAAGACCCCATTTGCACAAAGTTGGATGCTGAGCTACTCATGTCCCGTTCCTCGTCCTCACTGATGTCATTGATGGTCTGTTCTTCCCCCCAGCCACGTACAACACCAAGGGTCCCAGATAGGTGACAATTAGCACCCTGGGATGCCTGCTGTGGTTGGTCTTCCTCTTCATCAAAGCCACATTCCTCCTCTGACTCCTCAGTCTCCTCTTCCAGTGTTGCCACAGGTCCAGCATGCGATAATGATAAGGCTGTTTCTGGTGGTGATGGTGACCACAACTTTTCCTCTTCACGATCATCTACGGCCTGATCCAGCACTCTTCGAAGGGCACGCTCTAGGAAGAAAACAAATGGGATGAGGTCGCTGATGGTGCCTTCGGTGCGACTGACTAGGTTTGTCACCTCCTCAAAAGGACGCATGAGCCTAAAGGCATTGCGCATAAGCGTCCAGTAACGTGGCAAAAAAATATCCAGCTCCGCAGAAGCTGTCCTAGCACCCGGTCATACAAATACAGCGTTGACGGCTTTTTCTTGTTGGAGCAGGCGGTCTAACATTAGGAGTGTTGAATTCCAATGTGTCGGGCTGTAGCAAATCAAGCTCCTCACTGGCATGTTGTTTTGCCGCTGAATATCGGAAAAGTGCGCCATGGCCATGTAGGAATGCCTGAAATGGCCACACACCTCCCTGGCCTGCTTGAGGACGTCCTGTAAGCCTGGGTACTTACACACAAAGCATTGTACAATCAGATTCAACACATGTGCCATGAACGGCACATGTGTCAACTTGCCCAAATTCAATGCCGCCAACAGATTGCTTCCATTGTCACACACCACTTTGCCGATCTCCAGTTGGTGCGGGGTCAGCCACTGATCCCCCTGTGCATTCAGGGCGGACAGAAGTGCTGGTGTGGTGTGACTCTCTGCTTTCAGGCAAGTCAACCCCAAGACGGCGTGACACTGTCGTATCCGGGATGTGGAATAGCCCCTGGGGAGCTGGGGGGGGTGCAGTTGATGATGTGGAGCAAGACACAGCAGCAGAATCGGACTCAGCCGAGGAGGTTAGCGAAGAGGATGGAGTAGGAGGAGTAGAGGAGGTGGCAGCAGGCCTGCCTGCAAGTCGTGGTGGTGTCACCAACTCCGCTGCAGAGCCACGCATTTCATGCTGGGCAGTCGTCAGCAGGTTTACCCAGTGCGAAGTGTACGTGATATACCTGCCATGAACGTGCTTTGCAGACCAGGTATCAGTGGTCAGATGGACCCTTGCCCCAACACTGTGTGCCAGACATGTCATGAATTCCTTTTCCACAATAGAGTACAGGTTAGCCTTTTGTGAAAAATAATTTCAGTCTGGTACCTTCCACTGGGGTGTCCCAATAGCTAATTTTTTTTTGAAGGCCTCAGACTCCACCAGCTTGTATGGTAAAAGCTGGTGGGCTAAGAGTTCCGTCAAGCCAGCTGTCAGACGCCAGGCAAGGGGGTGACTCTGTGACATTGGCTTCTTACGCTCAAATATTCCCTTGACAGACACCTGACTGTGGGCAGATGAGCAGGAACTGCTGAAGGTGAGAGGCGGAGTGGCGGATGGTTGAAAGGGGGTAGGGAGTACAGCAGTGGTTGACGTGGCTGAAGATGCTGGACCAGAAAGGAGGATGGTGACTTTGAGTTTGTGTGCTGCTTGTACTCATGTGTTGATCCCATTGGCGTTTGTGATGTGAGATCATGTGCCTTAGCAAAGCAGTTGTACCTAGGTGGGTGTTGGACTTATCACGACTCAGTTTCTTTTGGCACAGGTTGTAAATGGCATCGCTGTTATCAGAGGCAGACACACAAAAAAATGCCACACTGCTGAGCTTTGCAATGACTGCATTCTGCTGGTGGTGGCGACAGCATGCGTTGATTGGCGTGCTTTCTGGCTGACCCCGGGTGCCGATACATGCTGTCTGACTGTGCCACTAGCTCCTTGCGACGACCTCCCCCTTCTTCCAACTTGTCTCCTCCTCCTCTCTGTCTCCCTATCTGAACTTTCCCCCTGTTCTTCTTCTCTTCGAGCGGGCACCCACGTGACATCCACGGACACATCGTCATCATCAACCGCTTCACTTGTATCTCAAAACTCAGCAAAGGAAGCAGAAACGTGTACAACATCATCATCACACCGTAAGTCCATGTGTGTAATGCTGCCTGACTGAGACATATGCCTGTTATCTACATCCTCCGGCAATAATCTGCTCATTAATCATTTCTTCCAACTGATGTGTAAATAAATCCTCTGACAGATCAAATGAAGAGGCTGTGGTGCTATTGTTGGTGGTGGCGGCGGGCGGGCAAGTGGTAACTTGAGAGGTGGCCGAAGCTGAGCTGGAGGAGGATGGTGCATCAAGGTTCCGAGCCGAAGCTGTAGAAGATTGGTTGTCCTGTGTAAGCCAGTCAACTATGTCCTCAGAATTTTTCGAATTCAGGGTATGTGGCCTCTGAACACTGGGAATCACAGCACCACGACCACGACGGCCCCTGCGGGGTGGCCTGCCTCTGACTGTCATTTATTTTTTTTGATTAGTGGTACTATGCGTGCAAGCTACTGTGCCACACGTTATGACTGTGCCACACGTTATGAGTGGGTAAAAATGAAAGCCTTATTTATCTGCAAGCTACTGTGCCACCCCGTATGAGTGGTGGGCACTGGCAGTGGGCACACTACAGTCAGTGGAAGTGGGCCTGAGACACACTGGCAGGCAACTAACCTTAGATTAAAGGGTAAAAATTAAATGCCTTATTTATCGGCAAGCTACTGTGCCACCCGGTATGAGTGGTGGGCACTGGCAGTGGGCACACTACAGTCTGTGGAAGTGGGCCTGACACACACTGGCAGGCAACTAACCTTAGATTAAAGTGTAAAAATGAAATGCCTTATTTATCGGCAAGCTACTGTGCCACCCAGTATGAGTGGTGGGCACTGGCAGTGGGCACACTACAGTCTGTGGAAGTGGGCCTGACACACACTGGCAGGCAACTAACCTTAGATTAAAGTGTAAAAATGAAATGCCTTATTTATCGGCAAGCTACTGTGCCACACGGTATGAGTGGTGGGCACTGGCACTGGGCACACTACAGTCTGTGGGCCTGACACACACTGACAGCACGAAGGCAACTGAAATTAGATTAAAGTGTAAAAAATAGGAATTTGACTTACTGGTAATTCAGTTTCCTGAGATTCCCTCATAATAGCACCACTGGAGGATGTTCCCCTTTGACCTTCTTGGGACAGGAAACAGAGAAGTTAAAAGGTCCCTCCCACCTCCACTCACCAGTGTTTTTCCAGATTACTACACCAGGATGGATGCAACTGATTCGTTAAAATCATCACAAATTCCAATAAGCAATGTTTACATAGTAGTTAGAAAGGGAGGCAATGTACAGGTGCTGTCATGAAGGAAACTCAGGAAACTGAATTACCAGTAAGTCTAATTCCTATTTTCCAGTTCATCCCTCATGGCAGCACCACTGGAGTACTACCAAATATAATATAGGGGGGACCCAGTCTAAGGACAACATATCTCCGATATGTATCATTAGATAAAAATACCATTTCATAGAATCAGGAATAACCCTGAGACAGAAACTTTTTGATTCTACCAGAACTAATCTTGGTGACAGAGTTTGTAAATCCAGTCTGACTCTGAAATGTCTCCTTATCGGCATACTTGATCAACAGACCTACCTCTGATTCTAGACTTAAGTATCTAATTAGAGGAAGAATAATCGTTTTATTAGACATCGGTCATAAAAAGAATGCCCTCTACCTGTAAGCCTAGTAAGTACCACTGTATAAAAGCGACTAGCTCAAAAATCAGATAAAATATTGTAACATCATATACAACCACTGCACCGAGTAAAAATTTACCCCCATTGCAGTTTATACCCCAGAGCTTAATCGTTAAATTATAATCAACTAATTCCTGATGTCTATGAGGTATATGAACTAGTCCAGCAAAATATATTCCCTTTAAAGCATAACTTTTACTCAAATATTACTTAAAAACATAGGGACAATGCCCCAGTTCGTATAATTAAACACCGGGAAGTTACCCTTATGTCTGTTGATCAGTCGCCTGTATCCAAGGTGCCAGTCCCTCAGGTATGACAGAGCGAGAGGGGGGGAGGGTTGGTTTGATGCCTAATTATCCCTGATTATCCCCTATACTAAACCTCAGCCCAGGAGCCTCCCCTGATGGTGGGGATCACCTGTCCTCGTGCCTGGTCTGATATGCCCTATGAATTCCCTAGCGGCAGCTAGGACGGGAGTGAAGACACTATTGGTATTTAGAAGAGGTCACAGCACTCTACCAGGCAGTGATTTGTTTGTTGGGTGCACGTCAAAGACAACTCCTGCTTCCACCTCAGGAGCCTAAATAGCTATATCAATATGAAGATGACAGCACGCCACAATTTTAGTGATGCTTTTAGAAATTTATTAGAACATTGCCGGACATGTGTAACGTTTCGGGCTATTAGAAAGCCCTTCGTCAGACTAGAACATGTGCATACGGGGCATCGACGCCCAAACAGCCTAACATATAGGGGCTGTGTTACCACAGCCTATAGGTCGAAAACCCTATTCAAGGGTCCAAATTACACCTCTAACATATAGGGGCCATATATCAATGTGTCAAATCCAACGATTCATACCTCAAAAGGCTAATGATAAGTCAATGTTTACTTACTCAGTGCTTATTAGTAGTAGTGCCCACATCCAGCCTGTCTGATAAACGGCTAATCCAAACAGAGGCACGGCACTAGCAATAGGAAGTATATAGATCAGTCCAATGAGTATGGTGAGACATTAGCCAAAGATAAAAAACGAATCCCTCTATACTCACATCGCGTCTCTCTTCTCCTGTTATGCAGGTGACATCAGATATTTGTCCGATGTATGCTGTGATCATGGTGATACTTACTCTGATGTGACCCCTCCTGTGCTCACCAAATGGGACGTGTTTCATCGTTAGCACGGTACTGTGGTCTGTAACACTCTTCATTATGAGTAATTGATCACATAAATATAGTACTGACTTTACAGCTGATTTTTGTTTTTCCTCCTGATGAACCCTTGACTTACCACAAGGGGGAAACGCGTTGAGGTGTAATTTGGACCCTTGAATAGGGTTTTCGACCTATAGGCTGTGGTAACACAGCCCCTATATGTTAGAGGTGTAATTTGGACCCTTGAATAGGGTTTTCGACCTATAGGCTGTGGTAACACAGCCCCTATATGTTAGGCTGTTTTTAGTACCACTGTGGTGACTCTACCATAGACAAATGGCTCTGTGCTGGTGTTAATGTGAAGACCCTATCACAGGATACCAGTTGTTGAATTCGCCTGTTTCCTAGATGCCACTCCCGTCCTAGCTGCCGCTAGAGAATCCATAGGGTATATCAGACCAGGCACGAGGACAGGTGATCCCCAACATCAGGGGAGGCTCCTGGGCTGAGGTTTAGAATAGGGGATAATCAGGGATAATTAGGCATCAAACCAACCCTCCCCCCCTCTCGGTCTGTCATACCTGAGGGACTGGCACCTTGGATACAGGCGACTGTGATCAACAGACATAAGGGTAACTTCCTGGTGTTTAATTATACGAACTGGGGCATCGTCCCTACGTTTTAAACCCCTTTAGGACACATGACGTACCGGTACGGCATGTTTCCCTAGTCCTTAAGGACACATGACGTACCGGTACGTCATGAGTTGTTCCGATCACTGCTGCACAGCTGGCAGTGATCGGAACAAGGTACCTGCTGAAATCATTCAGCAGGTACCTTGCTACAATGCCCAGGGGGGTCCTGTGACCCCCCCATATGGGCGATCGCTGCAAACCGCAGGTCAATTCAGACCTGCGGTTTGCAGCGCTCTATGCGATCTCTGATCCCGCGGTCTATGACCGCGAGGATCAGAGAGTTATGCCCCCAAACTGTTTATTTTTAACCCCCTGCAGCCCCCAATCATATTGTGGCTGCGGGGTGCAGAGGGTGGTTGCGGGTGGCCGGAGGCGGTGCGGGAGGCGGGCGGTGCGGCAGGCGGGATCGCCCGCCTCCTCTGATAAGTTTCCCTGGTGTCTAGTGGGTCTATCAGAGTGTCAGCACATTGCTGACACTCTGATAAACGGCTGGCATCTGTGCTTGATCAGATGCCAGCCGTTTAACCTCTCCGTACCGCGGTCCGTGCGGACCGCGGTATGGAAGGGTTAGCTGAGAGGAGCTCCCTCCCTCTCCCATCGGGGGCTGCTGTGCCTTTGCAGCCCCCAGCAGTATGGGATCACAGAGGGAGGGAGCTCCACTCCCTCCCATCCATCACCCCCTGCCCAGTTATGGCAGCGGGTGATGGTTGCCATGGAGACAGGGCGCTTTCAGAGCGTCCTGCTCTCCATGGTGCTGAAAGTCTGAATAGACCTGCTAAAGGTCTATTCAGACTTTCTAAAGTACAAAATACAGTACAGTGCACTATATAGTGTACTGTACTTTATTATACAGACACCAGATCCACTGGATCTTTCAGAACCAAGTGGGTCTTGGTCAAAAAATAATGTAAAAAAGTGACTACACATATTAGGTATCGCCGCGTCTGTAAAAACCTGCTCTATAAAAATATCACATGACTGAACTCCTCAGGTGAACGCCATAAAAAAAAACCCCAAAAAATGGTGTAAATAAGCCATTTTTTGGCACCTTACATCACTAAAAGTGTAATACAAAGCGATCAAAGAGGTGTTTGCCTCCCAAAATAGTACCAATCAAACCGCCATCTCATCCCTCAAAAAACAAGCCCCTACCTAAAACAATTGGCCAAAAATAAAAAAACTATGCCTCTCAGACTAAAACATGATTTTTTTTGTTTCAAAAATGCTTTTTAGTGTTAAATGTAAAAAAAATCTAATAGTAGACATATTGGGTATCTCCACGTCCTTAAGAATCTGCTCTATAAAAATATCACATGACCTAACCCCTCAAGTAAACACTGTAAAAAAAAATTAATAAAAACTTTGTCAAAAAGCCATTTTTTTGCCACCTTACATCACAAAAAGTGTAATAGCAAGCGATCAAAAAGTCATATGACCCCCCAAATAGTGCCAATCTAACCGTCACCTCATCCCGCAAAAATGATACCCAACCTGAGACAATTGCCTAAAAACTGAAAAATATATGGCTCTCAGACTATGGAGATACTAAAACATGTTTTTTTTTTTCATTCAAAAAGGATATTATTGTGTAAAACCAAAATAAGTAAAAAAAGTATACATATTATGTATCGCCGCGTCCGTAAGGACCTGCTCTATAAAAATATATCATGACCTAACCCCTCAGATGAACGCCGTAAACATAAAAATAAAAACGTTGTCAAACAAGCCATTTTTTGTCACCTTACATCACAAAAAGTGTAATAGTAAGCGATCAAAAGGTCGTTTGCACTCCCAAAATAGTACCAATCAAACCGCCATCTCATCCCTCAAAAAAATGAGCCCCTACCTAAAACAATCGGCCAAAAATAAAAAAACTATGCCTCTCAAACTTGAACACTAAAACATGATTTTTTTTGTTTCAAAAATGCTTATTAGTGTTAAATGTAAAATAAATCAAATAGTAGACATATTAGGTATCTCCACGTCCTTAAGAATCTGCTCTATAAAAATATCACATGACCTAACCCCTCAAGCTAAACACTGTAAAAAAATAATAAAAACTTTGTCAAAAGCCATTTTTGCCACCTTACATCACAAAAAGTGTAATAGCAAGCGATCAAAATGTCATATGACCCCCAAATAGTGCCAATCTAACCGCCACCTCATCCCATAAAAAATGATACCCAACCTGAGACAATTGCCTAAAAACTGAAAATAAAATATGGCTCTCAGACTATGGAGATACTAAAACATGTTTTTTTTCATTCAAAAGGATATTATTGTGTAAAACCAAAATAAGTAAAAAAAGTATACATATTATGTATCGCCGCGTCCGTAAGGACCTGCTCTATAAAAATATATCATGACCTAACCCCTCAGATGAACGCCGTAAACATAAAAAATAAAAACGTTGTCAAACAAGCCATTTTTTTGTCACCTTACATCAAAAAAAGTGTAATAGTAAGCGATCAAAAAGTCATATGCACCCCAAGATAGTACCATTCGAACCGCCATCTCATCCCGCAAAAAATGAGCCCCTACATAGGACAATCGCCCAAAAAAAAAATATGGCTCTCAAACTATGGAGACACTAAAACATGATTTTTTTTTGTTTTAAAAAATATTATTGTGTAAAACTTATATAAATAAATAAAAAGTATACATATTATGTATCGCCGCGTCCGTCACATCCTGATCTATAAAAATAACACATGACCTAACCCATCAGCTGAACACAGCAAAAAAAAAAAAAAAATACGGTGTCAAAAGCCATTTTTGTCACCTTACATCACAAAAAGTGTAATAGCAAGCGACCAAAATGTCATATGCACCCCAAGATAGTGCCAATCAAACCGCCATCTCATCCCGCAAAAAATGAGCCCCTACATAAGACAGTCGCCCAAAAAAATAAAATAAAACTGTGGCTTTCAGAATGTGGAGACACAAAAAAAATGCTTTATTATGTAAAACTGAAACAAAAAACCCCAAAAAGTAGTCATATTTGGTATTGTCGCGTCCGTAACAACCTGCTCTATAGAAATAGCACACAATATAACCTAGCCAAACAAAACTCAATATTTATTGCCCTGATTCTCTTGTTTGCACAAACACCCCATATGTGGTCGTAAACTACTGTATGGCCAAACGGCAGGGCACAGAAGGAAGGGAACGCCATATGGTTTTTGGAAGGCAGATATTGCTGGACTGGTTTTTTGACACTATGTCCCATTTGAAGCCCCCCTGATGCACCCCTACAGTAGAAACTCCAAAAAAGTGACCCCATTTTGGAAACTACGGGATAAGGTGTCAGTTTTGTTGGTACTATTCTAGGATAAACATGATTTTTGGTTGCTCTATATTACACTTTTTTTGAGACAAGGTAACAAAAAATAGAAATTCGTAAATTTCATCTCCATTTGCCAATAACTCTTGTGAAACACCTAAAGGGTTAACAAAGTTTGTAAAACTGGTTTTGAATACCTTGAGGGGTGTAGTTTCTTAGATGGAGTCACTTTTATGGAGTTTCTACTCTAGGGGTGCATCGGGGGGCTTCAAATGGGACATGGTGTAAAAAAACCAGCCCAGCAAAATCCGCGTTCCAAAAACCATATGGCGCTCCTTTCCTTCTGCGCCCTGCAGTTTGGCCATACAGCAGTTTACGACCACATATAGGGTGTTCGTGCAAACTGTAGAATCGGGGGAATAAATATTAAGTTTTGTTTGGCTATTAACCCTTGCTTTGTTACTGGAAAAAATGGATTAAAATGGAAAATATTACAAACAATTGAAATTCTGAAATTTTATCTCCATTTGCCATTAACTCTTGTGGAAAACCTAAAGGGTTAATGATGTTTGTAAAATCAGTTTTGAATACCTTGAGGGGTGTAGTTTCTAGAATGGGGTCATTTTTGGGTGGTTTTATTATGTAAGCCTCACAAAGTGACTTCAGACCTGAACTGGTCCCTAAAAAGTGGGTTTTTGAAAATTTCGGAAAAATTTCAAGATTTGCTTCTAAACTTCTAAGCCTTGTAACGTCCCCAAAAAATAAAATGGCATTCCCAAAATGATCGATACATGAAGTAGACATATGGGGAATGTAAATCAATAACTTTATACAATTACTATGTATTATAGAAGTAGAGTAATTGAAACTTGGAAAATTGCAAATTTTTCAAAATTTTTGGTAAATTTGGTATTTTTTTATAAATAAAAATGAAATTTTTCGACTTCATTTTACCACTGTCATGAAGTACAATATGTGACGAAAAAACAATCTCAGAATGGCCTGGATAAGAAAAAGCGTTTTAAAGTTATCACCACATAAAGTGACACTGGTCAGATTTTGAAAAAATGGCCTGGTCCTTAAGGTGAAATAGGGCCGTGTCCTTAAGGGGTTAAGTAATATTTGAGTAAAAGTTATGTTTTAAAGGGAATATATTTTGCTGGACTAGTTAATTTCTTTTCTTTTCCCTCTATCTATACATCTTTTTGGCTAAAAATGGCTATGAGGTATATGTAAGAAAACCCGAGCCAAGCTGACAGCATTGGCAAACAGCAGGCATGGACAACACCGATGAGGTAACCAGACTGTACCGCTAGCTTCTGTACCGGTCCAGGACAAGCTCTTTTTGGGATCCCATACCAGGAGGTGTTGGTATGAACTCAAGGGAAAGAACCTTCCCGACGAAACCAGGCCAACCTAGAACCCACCTGCATGCATAACCTCAAGTTAGAGGCAGTCTTAAGGGTTTCACAAGATCTTTACATGGCCCTAGCCAGGAAACACTGGGACTGAGGAGTGGAAAAAGGTTACAGGACCTGTGCAGTGCACATAACCGCAGCTTATATGTGAATGGCTGTAAGTGTGAACGTGGACAGAGGAGAGCTCTATTGCAGTTTTATAGCTTCCTGGGTAGGCCTACAGTGAGGTAAGTCTCCATCCCGGAGGCGACAGAGATGCACTTGAGGATATGGTATTTAGATGTAATGAAGACATGGTCCTAATGTTCATCACATCAGCACCCTTAGGTGCAAAAAGATAGAATAACCTAGAGAACAGTTTAGTTGGGCATAAGTTGACTTTACTGAAAATCACTTGTCCTGAGGTAGCATTAACAATTTATTGCCCCAAAGGGGATAGCTGTAATCCGTACATGAATAATACCCAGCCAAGATGGTGCTACCTCCCATTGTAACAAGTATGAGGAGGATCTTTAACTTCAGGCTGACCCATACTATCTCCAGGTGAAGAGTATACTATGAATCACATGGCCGTACACATATATGTCCTCTACTCCTTGAATTAATTACATACAATTTCTATTAATATTGTCCACATTGTCCAAAGAGGAATGTGGCTCCAATACAGCATTCTGTTAAACCGTAGGTCAAGAATAGGCACTGTAGGCTACTCCTGTTAGACTAGGTCCCTACCTGAGGTCTTAGGACCCCTTTTAGCTTTAGCTTAACTTTTGCCTCCTACCGTGTTGCTTTTATGTGTCAGGATCGTCGTAGGAGACAAGTGTCAGCCGACCACTGCCCGGAGGTAAGTGGAGACAGGCTATGCAGAGAGGCAGCGGGCCCTGCACGGAGGCAAGAGGCAGCGGGCCCTGCACGGAGGCAAGATTGCAGCGGGCCCTGCACGGAAGCAAGGTTGCAGCGAGCCCTGCACGGAGGCAAGGTTGCAGCGGGCCATGCACGGAGGCAAGGTTGCAGCGGGCCATGCCCGGAGGCAAGGCTGCAGCGGGCCATGCCCAGAGGCAAGGTTGCAGCGGGCCACGGCAGGCACAGAGGCCGTGAGGCTGCACGCCAGGCACAGAGGCCGTGAGGCTGCACATCAGGCACAGCGGCCGTGAGGCTGCACGCCAGGCACAGAGGCCGTGAGGCTGCACGCCCGACACAGAGGCTGTGAGGCTGCATGCCAGGCACAGAGGCTGGGAAGCTGCACGCCAGGCACAGAGGCCATGAGGCTGCACGCCAGGCACAGAGGCTGTGAGGCTGCACGCCAGGCACAGAGGAATCAAGTCAGACATGTTAATCCAGGTTGCTAGCCTGAAAAATCTAAGCTCCACATTCTGTCCTAATTAAGAAACAGATGGTTCTACTATCACCTGAGGTCGAAACCTCAGATCCACACACAGATTCTCAATTAAAGTAATTAGAACTGTGGAGGTAATCCAGCTGGTTAAACACATGCATGGTCTACTTACCTGACAAATAGTTGGCATAGTTTACTTACCAATCTTGGAGTATGTGCTGCCAAAGCAAGCACAAATATTGTCACGCAGCATCTGCCATACTTAAGTTGGTAAGGAGACGAGGTCCCTTTCCAGCTGCTGACTGCTTCAGGCTCACTGAGGCGCAATCCTACTGAACTCCACATGCACAGAGGCAGGGCAAGGAACAGCGGATCTAAGCTCCATAAACCCATATCTGTCCATAGTAAGGTAAACACCAGCTGCATTACCCATTCATCAGGGTTAGGAGCAAGCCCGAGGGACCCACATAAGGGTTTTACAGGCACGGCCACTTTATAGGGTAGGAAGGATGAGGATGAACCCACCGATCGAACCCAGGCCATCAGAGAATCCACCTATAAGCTCGGCTCCGCCAGGTGGGTTCCGAGCTGCTAAGGGACCTCTTCCCCGAGAGATGTTAGCAAGGCTATTTGAGGTCTGGAAGGAGAGGCCTGACACCCTCCGATCCTAGTACCAGCCTTAGGCTCTAAAAGTTCTTGTAAAAATTATTCAACCCTAGAGCAGGGAACCTCTCTGTGTCCTTCCAGGAACAGGACAGGAGGAACACTGGTGAGTGGAGGTGGGAGGGACCTTTTAACCTCTCTGTTTCCTGTCCCAAGAAGGTCAAACGGAACATCCTCCAGTGGTGCTGTCATGAGGGATGAACTAGAAATGAAATGCCTTTTTTTTATGCAAAGTCCTGTGCCACACGGTATGATTGGTGGGCACTGGCAGTGGGCACACTACAGTCTGTGGGCCTGCAACCTCTCACACACGGGCAGGCCAGGCATCTGCAATATATATATGGAGAAAAAAAAAAGCAGACTAACGTAGCAGCCCTAAAAAGGGCTTTTTGGGGTGCTGTGACGTTGTCCTTACAGCAGATGAGTCTGTGGACACAGAACACTTGCCTAGCTAGCGCTTTCCCTATGAATTCATCAGCACAGCAGCAGCAGCTGCACTCTTCCTGCTCTTACTAACACACTGCAGCTTTAGACTGAATATAAAATGGCTGCCGTTTTTATAGGAGGTAGGAGGGTGTGGGAGGGAGGGTGCTGATTGGCTGGAATGTGTCTGCTGACTGTGATGTACAGGGTCAAATACTGATAAATCTGGCTGGCCAGGGGACAGAAGATGTGGCGCCTACATCTCACGGCCACCTGTGCCTATGGGGACTGAACTGGAGGAGGAGAAGGAGACATTCACGCACAAGCAATGTATACAGAAATAGGTGTTTTTCTACACAAGTGACAGGACAGGAGCAGGAGGAGCTAGAGGGCGATGAGGAAGACCAAGCAGATGACCCCGACACACCGTGGCAGTATGCAGTAAAGATGGAGGCAGGGAGTCCTTCTGAGTTTCTTGCAGAAACGGCTAGATGTATGCCGAGTTGCTTGCATAGTGACAGCCATAGTGTCACAATTCAGCAGAGGGATGATTACTGGCTCTCCAACATGTTAGACCCTCACTACCGCTCCAAAATGGGGGCCTTTTTTCCACCCGCTGAAAGGGAAGCTTAACTACTATCGAGACATCCTATGTAGTCAGTTGCCAGCTGCATATGTGCACCATCGCCCATCCTCACGAAGGTTTGACTGGGCCCTTTGCGCTCATGTTTCAGTGCCAAAGCTGCTAGAGGGGAGTGTGTGGAGGGGGGGGGGGGGGGGAAGGAGCATCACCAGCTACGTCAGCAGCAATTTGTCTGTAGTCTCTACTGAGCACCAGCAGCAGCAGGACATGGAGCAGAACATGAACCAGCAGGTGGTGGCATACTTGGACTGCACCCTGCCACCCCACATTCAAGATCTCCTGGGCTTCTGGGCAACCAAACTTGATTTGAAGCCGCAACTGGCCAAGTTTGCCCTGGTCTAGCTTTCCTGCCTGGCCAGTAGTGTGGCTTCAGTGCAGATGTTTACTGAGGCAGCATGCATAGTTACCTGAAGGAGAACTCGCCTTTCCACTCAAAATGGGGAGAGACTGAGCTTTGTGAAGATGAATCAGGCGTTGATCAGCCAGGATTTCCAAACGCCAGTTCCTGATGCATCAGACTAGATCATTCTGGGGGCACACCCAAACTTTGTGAAAGAAAAAAAAAATGTTTCTTCTGGCCACTTGCTTCAGCCACTATTCTGATGCTGCCACCCACCTTATGCCACACACCTGCTGCCTCTGCTACCATGTTCTCTTATTGCCCGTACAACTCTGAGGCTGGGCAACTGTATTGACTCTCCATGCGGTTGCCACCCTCCCCATAATGTAACTGGGCCACAGTGTTGACGTCTCATGTGGTTGCTAACTCACCACTCTGTGACTGGGCCACTATGTTGACTCCTCATGCGGTTGCCAACCTCACCACTCAGTGACTGACCACTGTGTTGACCCCTTATGCGGTTTCAATCTCACCACTCAGTAACTGGGCCACTATGTTGACTCCTCATGCGGTTGCCACGTTATCACTCTGTAACTGGGCCATTGTGTTGACTCATCATGTGGTTGCCACCACACCACTTGGTACCCGGGCCATTGTGTTGACTCCTCATGTGGTTGTCACCGTCCCCATAATGTAACTGGGCCATTGTGTTGACTCCTCATGTGGTTGTCACCGTCCCCATAATGTAACTGGGCCATTGTGTTGACTTCATGCAGTTGCCACCTCACCATTCTTTAACTGAGAACTTAAAGTGACCCTGGAAAAAAAAACTTAGTGACCCCATGTTGTATTAGTGTCTGAATTGACTGTAGGCAGGGCAACATAAGTAGGAGTGGTCAGCAATACCATAACGCAAAATACCATATACCACAGAGCAGCACAATATATTGGCCCAAAACCTGTCCCTCTGTGTTGACCATCAATAGCTGCCATTTTCTATTCTCCTCCTCCAGTTGTCTCTGATGAAGATATGGAGCCGGGGGCTTAGTAAGTGAGATGGGGGCCATAGTTGAATTCAGGAGGACATGTGCGGTCACTGGCTAGGTATATGAGTACTTGATTGTCACTACGCTGAAAGCTGATTATGTACCTGGCCAGTGGCAGAGAGGGGGTTATGGCCAATCCCCCCCTGACACGGCCACTGTTGTGACTCCTTATGCGGTTGCCACCTTACCACTCTGTGAATGACCACTATGTTGACTCGTCATGTGGTTGCCACCTCACCACTCTGTAACTGGGCCACTGTTTTGATACCTCATACAGTTGCCACCCTCACCACTCTGTGATTGGGCCACTGTGTTGACTCCTCATGCAGTTGCCACCCTCCTCCCTCTATGACAGGGCCTCTATTGTCGCTGTTTGGCCTTGTTGACATCACCATTTATTTTACTCTTCTTTGTGATCTGTCAGAAGGACAGAAAAATGATAAACACAACGGTCTTTGGAACATCCGTAAGGCCTGTATCACATGGTCCTTGTTTTGCATCAGGATATGCTCATGATTTGGAAGCCAACAGCAGGAGTGTGTAGAAAACACAGAAGACATGCAATTTTTCAAATCATGTGTCATTTCTGTTTTGGATCAACACCTGTTTTTATTTTGGGCCTTAGGAATACTGATGGATTACTGACCAAATGCTGACTGTGTGAAGGTGGATGCTTAAAAGGCAGGATACGTTTTTCAGGGGTTGTTCTTAATGGATCAGAAGGGCAAAATAATACAAACTTACTGCTGACACCCTCTTCATTCTCTGTGACTGGGCCACTGTGGTCACTCCTCAGGCTGTTGCGACCCTTTCCACTCCGTCATGGTGGCACTACTTGTTTCAGAGTCTAACAGAACAGGTTCTGTAGAAATCTATGTGGAATCAGCTGACGACGGTGTAAAAGGAGTGCACTCTTTCACTCTATAGTAAAATCTTGGGTCAGTTCTTTATACCTGAGACTTGAAACCTGAAACATTGACCTATAAGGATAAGTTTACACTTCAGTTATTTGGTCAGTTTTAGCCCCATAACTGACTAAATAAGTGAAGTGTGGAGTGATGCCTGTCAACTGCCTGTCAAACAGACACAACATAACTGTTTCACTACCACAGCGGACTGCCTATGCATGTTTCTGCAATGCACAGTTTTCTACACATATATATAATCTCTGCATCTGGGAAATAACTGATTTCTAATGATCCACCTCTGGGACCCACACCTACAGTACATCAAGAACGAAGCCCCGAAAGTGCGCATGTGCAGCCGCCCCCAATTCTTTTCTATGGGGCCACTGAAAATAACGCTGGCTCGGCAATTTCCATCACTTATTATTTTGCCCTTTCTCTGATCTGTCAGAACAATAACCCACAAAAAATTGATCCAGTCTGTTGAGCATCCGCCTTCACTTGGTCAGCATTTGGTCAGTAATCCATCAGTATTGCTAATGCCAAAAAACGGAGGGGATCCAAAACAGAGATGACACGTGAATGGAATATTTGCATCTCTTCTGTGTTTTGTACCCACTCCTGCTTTTGGCTAATAAATCATAAGCCAATTCTGATGGGACCATACAGGCCTTACTGCTACTACGCAGACAGGATCCATTGTGCATCTCATCAGACAGATCAGAAGAAGGGTCAAATAAATGATGATGTCAGCCATGCCCAAAGGCAAAATAGTGGCCCAGTCATGAAGTGGGGAGGGTGGGAACAGCATGAGAAGGCCACAGAGTGGCCCTATGACATAGTGGTGAGGTGGAAGCAGCATGAGGAGGCCACAGAGTGGCAAGGTGACATAGTGTGGAGGTGGCAGCAGCATGAGGAGACCACAGAGTGACCTGGTGACAGAGTGTGGAGATGGCAGCAGCATCAGGAGGCCACAGAGTGGCAAAGTGACATAATGTGGAGGTGGCTTCAGCATCAGGAGGCCACAGAGTGGCAAGAAGACATAATGTGAAGGTGGCAGTATCAGGAGGCCACAGAGTGGCAAGGTGACATACAGTAGTGTGGAGGTGGCAGCAGCATGAGACGGCCACAGAGTGACCGGGTGACAGAGTGGGTGGCAATAACAGTACCAACAGTAACCGCTGACGATGGTGGGTGTAAGAAGAAGCACTTGGCATCAGATGTGTGGAATCAAGCAGGTGTCAGGATCGGAATAGTAGCTGAGGCAGGTAGCCAGAAGAAACCGGTCTTTTTTGTCAAAGTGTTGGTGTGGCACCATGGATGATCTAGTTTGATGCACCAGGCATTGGTGGGTGGAAATCCTGGTTGATCCATGCCTGATTCATTTTGACAAAGGTCAGTTTCTCCACATTTTGGGTGGACAGGCGAGTTCTTCTTGGGGAAACTATGGCCCTCGCCGCACCCGCTCGCCGCACAAACTTGATTCCACGCAATCCTCAAAGCCTGTAAAAGAACCGCGCATACCACTAGTGATTAAATATCACCCATGGACTTATAAATTGCGCGGTATTATTAATAAACATTGGCATGTGATATCTAGATCTTATCCAGAAACCCCGATATTCCAAAAACCACCTATGCTATGCTACAAGAGGAATCCCAATATCAAAGATAGGATTGTGAGGGCCGATATTGGTACTAACAGAATTTCCCTAAAACAACAAGTATTCTCTACCCCAAGATTAGGCACTTTCCCCTGCCTCAACTGTGTGCACTGCTCGAGTGTCATACGCGGCGCATATTTCGCACATCCACATACAGGGGAGCAGATACCAGTCCAGGGTCATTTTACATGCGACAGTCGATTTGTGGTTTACTTATTAAAGTGTCCATGCGGTTTACTATATATCGGGGAAACCTCGATGCGCATCAAAGACAGATTGAGTAGCCACAAATCCACCATCAGGAAGGAAAATCTTTTATTACCGATACCACATCATTTCCACCATGCGAAACATACAATAGCCCAACTCAGATTTCAAATTATTGAGAGTGTTCTGCTACCACGGAGGGGCGGGGACAGAAACAGATTATTGTTAAAAGAGAGGCTTATTGGATACACCACCTACAGACCATTGCACCCCGTGGTCTCAATCGTGATTACAGCGTGCACAGCTTCCTTTAAGATAATCATGAAAATATAATCGCGATAAAATCGCGGCAAAATGTACATCGCAAAAAACTGTATTGTTATACTTTGCTTTTCTCACTATTAATTTTTCCCCTTTTTTTCCTTTTTTTCCTTTATTTCTTGTTTTGCAGCGCAACATTAATAATGCATAATATTACTGCACAATGGAAATTTTACCGGCAGTTTATACATTTTTACTATGTTCTTGATTTGCTGTTTATAAATATATATTTATATTCCTATTGTTATCTTGTTACATTGTGTATATAAAGCCTTGACCACAATAGATGTTATGAGTCTGATGAAGGCACAACTAAGTGCCGAAACGCGCCACTTGTATAATATGTGACAAATTAAAGCATCTCATAAGATCAACTGAAGCGAGTGCCGGTCTCCATTTTTGAAGTATTCCGGGGACGCCGACCCATTGACACATGCACCGCAAACATCTCCAGAGCAGTGCCAACCAGTCCAGCGCTAAATGTTTATACTGCCACTGTATATCATTTCATTGTGTAATAATGTTGAGGGGCCCTGACAAAATCTTTTAGTACTACTCCTCCTCTTGGATGGGCCCCTTCTGGGTCAGGGCCCCAAAGCAGCCGCTTCCCCTGCTTCCCCTATAGTTACGCCCCTGGCCTTCGTCACCCGGCTCCCAAGTGCGATCAGCCACATCATCATCATCATCGAGTACTGTCTGCACGTCACTGATGTCCTCCTTAACAGTCTCTGGGTCAGAAGCCTGACCGCTTGCAAAACCAGCTCCCACGCCACTCTCCTCATCACTACTTGCCCGCCTAGTGGAGGGAACAGGGGATGTCTCCTCCACATCTTGGCTTGCCAGTAGCTGCTGACTGTTTATTAGAAGCTCCTCCTCACTGTGTAGTGGAGCTTAGCCCACAGCATACAATACTTCTCTGGCTGAGGGAACAGAAAAGGACAGAGGCAGGTTGAGGACAGGTGAGGGCACAGGGCCTGTTCCTGGGCCATGCCAACTAAGGGTTGTGTCTGACGAACCCACCAGTCTCTTGGCTGGAGATGTCTGATGTCACTTGCGACAAAGTCGTACATCGGGTCAACCATTCAAGAACCGCAGAAACCTCTGCCTGTGCCAGAAACATTTAGGCCTCTGCCACTCCACTGTGCAGGGCCTTGCACTTCTCTGTCTGACATACTGTTAGATGAAATAAATAAATAGGAAATTAAAACCAAAAAACCCCAAAAAGTCTGTAATTTTCTCACTTCACCACACAATGGCTAATAACCCGTTTTTTCTCCACTAATACACACTGTGACACAGTAAAGGCAGTTGTTTGGGGCAGGTATTTTTCTGCCAGTGTATGCTGCTGAACTGATTTGCGGCTAGGTGGGGTCAAACACTGGACTGGATCTCAGGTGCCGATCCAGGTTTTGGCAACACCTAGCTGCCTTTAAAAGACAGCTGGGCTCAGCAGAAAATATCTCTGTATTGGGATCTGAGGCTTGTGTTGGGCTTGGAGGGCTGAGACCCGTGAGAGGGGAAACAGGCCGCCTAAAGCCTGTTCATGGACTCTTTGAGGCAAAACTGCCAGCAGGGTGTGAACTAACACCAAAACCACAACTTTTTGTGTTGAAAGTGACTTTTTGTTTATGAACTTGCCAAGAGTGTGAATAAACACTGAATTGTTTTATTTAAGAACTGGTTGGTGCCTCTATACTGCGTCCGCTTAGGCCTCTTGCACACGACCGTATGGCTTTTTCAGTATTTTGTGGTCTGCCAAAAACGGATCCACATAAATTACGGATTACGTCCGTGTGCATTCCATTTTTTACAGAACGAAACAGCTGGCCCCTGATAGGGCAGTACTCATCTTGTCCGTTATGCGGACAATAATAGGACATGTTCTATCTTTGAACGGAAATATGGAAATGGAAGGCATACAGAGTACCTTCGTTTTTTTTTTTGCAGATCTATTGAAATGGATGGTTTGTGTACAGAATGCAAAAAAAATGGAGCGCAAACGAAAAAAAATAACGTTTGTGTACAAAAGGCCTTATCCTGTCTACCAGAGCGAATCCCCATAACACAAAAGAGGGCTTTAGAACATATAACTGCACCGCTGAACGGCAAATATATTTTCATTTTGCTACTATTACACTCCACAAAAAGCTTTAGAACATATAACTGCACCGCTGAACGGCAAATATATTTTTATTTGTGGTCGGATCGGCTATCAGAAAGGTGTACCTAACCTATCTAACCCTATCTACAACAAGCAGTAGAATTATGCCATAACTGCTGCGGTAGGGCAGCCTAAACGGGGCCATCCTAATATGAAGTGACTATAAGATGGTGTGGGTGGGTGGGTGAAATCAGCTGAATCGGCGTCAGTCTGGGCCCACAGATGCCTATAAATAGCCTAGTAATCAGCCAGCCTGGGCCCACAGGTGCAAATAAATAGCCTTGTAATCAGCCTCCCCTCCCACAAATACAGCAATATATTTGCTTAATACTTGTGGTCGGATCGGCTATCAGAAAGGTGAACATATGAACATATTACGAGAATGTCTGAATCCTGAGAGCTGCAGACTGAAACAATTATGGTGAATCTGATGGAAGGGCCTAAATGAACTCCAACCATTCACCAAGGGCTCTGCTCAGACACCAACTTTTACTGGTAGCAAAATACTTCACCTATACTCATTCGCCAGACCACAGCTTTTATTATTATTATTTTTTTTATAAAGGACCCAAAAGGTTAGAAGATGGCGTAGGCCGTCCAACTCTAGTAGTATATTAAGTGAAATGTATAAACTCACCAGGCCTGGGGAACCATAAACACGAATACATGGCTGTTCCAATTAATGAGCTAATGTTGCCTGTAATGAGGACAGAAAACGTACCCAACATACTAGCAGTTTTGACAGGAAATAAGCTTAAGTTCGTGATAAACTATGTATGCTGAGCCTGTCATAGTGATAGGACTTGTCGTGTCCGTAGATGTGACAGACTACATATATTGGGCCTTATTATTGTACCTCCTACCCAGGAAATAGGCACGACACCAACACCCTCAGCCCGAGTTTGTAGATGAAGTAAGCATACCTGTAATGAAGACATAATGTACACACAATGCCTGCCGCTATGACAGGAAAAGCTTAAGGTCATGATGGACTACGTATGCTGCGCCTGTAGTCGTGCTAGGACTTATCGTGTCAGTAAGCGTGACAGACTTCGTAAATCGCCTGTAGTCGTGACAGGACTCATTAGTCTGTAGTCGTGACAGACTTTGTAAATCGCCTGTAGTGGTGAGACAGGACTTATTAGTCTGTAGACATGACAGACTTCGTAAATCGCCTGTAGTGGTGAGACAGGACTTATTATTCTGTAAACGTGACAGACTTCGTAAATCGCCTGTAGTTGTGAGACAGGACTTATTTATCTGTAGACGTGACAGACTTCGTAAATCGCCTGTAGTGGTGAGACAGGACTTATTAGTCTGTCGACGTGGCAGACTTCGTAAATTGCGCTGGTAGTCGTGACAGGACTCCTGTGGACGAATCTGACGCCATAGTATAGTGTTTTTTTTTCTGAACAACCCCTGGAGAGGCGGAATTTGAGAAACATGAAAAATGAGACCACAGGTACGGCATCCTGGAGAATGGGTCTATAATGCAAGGACGGACAAGAGAAAAGTAACAGCAGGGAACGAGGGGAAGCAAGAACCTAGAGAGGGTAAGTGGGAGAAAATGCGAACCTGGGAGAAGGTGATGTCCGAAAAGGAAGGCTTGGGATGACTGCTTGAAAAGAAAACAATGAAGACTCAACGACCTAGAACAATAATGTGAGTGAGGCTCTAATGGTAAAAGCCACGTATGCGAGCCTCCACAAGAAAAATTGTATTGCGAGCCCCAGCTGACCGAGCCATACGAGCGGGCCTGAAGGCAGAAAAAGACATGGAACCTACTGTGGCGGGACCATGCAGCCGACCTCGAATGGCAGAGTTATGTGTGTAAAATTTAAACTGAGAAAGCCATGCGTGAGAGACTAATGGCGGAGCCAAGCGTGAGAGAGACTAATGGCGGAGCTATGTGTGTGAGAGACTAATGGCGGAGCTATGTGTGAGAGAGACTAATGGCGGAGCCAAGCGTGAGAGAGACTAAAGGCGGAGCCAAGCATGTGAGAGACTAATGGCGGAGCCAAGCGTGAGAGAGGCTAATGGCGGAGCCAAGCGTGAGAGAGATTAATGGCTGAGCCAAGCGTGAGAGAGACTAATGGCAGAGCCAAGCGTGAGAGAGACTAATGGCGGAGCCAAGCGTGAGAGAGATTAATGGCGGAGCTATGCGTGCAAGGAGGATAAAATCAAGTGTGCACTGCGCAATGCCATCTGTGGCAAGGTCCACATAACCATAGATACATGGACTTGTAAGCATGGGGCAAGGACGCTATATCTCCCAAACTGCACACTGGGTGGCCTGGTGGTGTGCGATAATTGTCAAAATCTCGTAGCAGCTCTAGGACTATTCAGTTTGACTCACATTCCTTGCCTGGCGCATGTGCTGAATTTGGTGGTGCAGAAATTCCTTAAAAACTACCCAGACATGTCAGAGCCAGGGCCGGCGCCACCCATAAGCAGAGTAGGCCACTGCTTAGAGCGCACTCTTGCTGGGGGCGCCGGCGCCGCTCTGGCCTTAGCATTATCAACAGGGTAGAGGCTAAACTCCGTGCAGGAAACTGACTGACCTCCTGACTCCCTGACGTCTCTTGTAATGGGACTCGGCAGCGCAGCGGCAGCGTGACTAGAAGGGTCGGAAGCCGGAGAGCTCAGGCTGTTTGCAGAGCGGGTCACAGGTGGCTGAGGCGGAGTCAAGGGGGCGGCAAAATTAGCTTTTGCCTAGGGTGGCAAAAATCCTTGCACCGGTCCTGGTCAGAGCTGCTGCAGAAAGTGCAGTCCATCTGTGCGCACTTTCAGCGTTCTCACCCTGCGATACTGGAGTTTCAGCTGCAGCACGCACAGGACAGTCGCTCTGCGGAACAGCACCACTTCACCACCAATGAGTAGGCCTCCATGCGAGACCTGTGTGCCTTGTTGCGGTATTTCGAGTACTCAACCAACATGGCCAGTGCTGATGACACCGTTCTTAGCGTTACAATACCACTTCTATGTCTCCTTAAAAAAACACTTAGGGCGATGATGGAAGAGGATGTGGCACAGGATGAAGAGGGGGCATTTAACAGGGTTTCAGGCCATTCATTCAGAAGTGGCTCAGAGCATGGGTTCCTGCACCAGCAGAGGCCAGGTACACATGTGGACAGACAGGGCACACTTCTGGAGGACGAGGAGGATGAGGTAGAGGAGGAGAAGGAACCGGTTTTACTGCAGGGTGGCACTCTACACAGCTCAGGGCCATCACTGGAGCATGGCTGGGGGGATACAGAGGACACAGATGATACGCCACCTACAGAGAACAGCTTATTATTACCTCTGGGCAGCCTGGCACACATGAGCAACTACATGCTGCAGTACCTGTGCAACGACAGCAGAGTTGCCCACATTTTAACTTGTGCTGACTACTGGGTTGCCACCCTGCTAGATTCCTGGTACAAGGACAACGTGCCCACCTTAATTCCCGCACTGGAGCATGATAGGAAGATTGGTAGACGCGCTCCTGAGGGCATTCCCAACTGACACGGGGGGACAAGTGGAAGCACAAGGCGAATGCGGAGGAGGAGGAGGAAGAGGTCGCCAATGCAGCTGTGTCACGGCCAGCACCTCAGAAGGCCGGGTTAGCATGGCCGACATGTGGAAAAGATTTGTCACCATGCCACAGCACCCGACACCACCAGCTGATATGGTGAGCGTGTAAGCAGGAGGCAGCGTTTGAACAACATGGTGGGACAGTACGTATGCACACGCCTACACGTGACTGACTGAAGGTTCTGCACCATTCAACTTCTGGGTCTTGCCCTTTATGCCTTGGAGGTCCTGGCCTGCCCTGCAGCCAGTGTATTGTCTGAACGTGTATTTAGCAAGGCATGGTTTTTCATATACCTGCATCCACAAAATACAGATTACAGGGTTTGATATACCTGCTTCAACTAACAACTGATTGAGGCCTGCGATATACCTTCTTCCACACATACTGCTTTTCTCTATGGACCTAGGCACAGGGTCATTTAGAAAATGGCAGGCAGAGGAAGGGGCAGGCCATAAAAGTTTATGCAAATGTTTATGCAAATTTTATGTAAACTTTTATATGCAAATTTTCGCAATCAAGAAAATAATGACTGGAGATTGCGAATTTTCGAATATATGGCGAATATTCATCCAAATATTAGCGAAATATCGCGTATTTGAATATTGCTCCTGCCGCTCATCACTACTGGGTGGCAACGTAATTAGACCCCCTGTACAAACACAAAATGGCGGACATGTTAACAGCATCACAGATGGCTGGCAGAATGCAGCATTTGCAGGACTTGCTGCGAGAGATGATGCATTCTGCTGTTGCGGGTGATGGCAGAGGAATTTCCACCTACCGTGAAACAGGTGCGGGTACCAATCCTACCGTGCCTGCAAAAAGAGGGCGGTTTGAAGATGTGTTGGTCACTTTGGATATGAGATCATTCTTGCAGCCAACCCATCGACGCCCTCCGGATCCAGCCTAAGGGAATGCATAGACCAACAGTTGTTCGACTACATCGGGTTAACGGCCGATGTGGACGCTCTGAGAAGCGAGGAACCTCTGGACTACTGGGTGTGCAGGATTGACCTGTGGCCAGAGCTTGCCATTGAACTCTTGGCTTGCCCCTCTTCAAGTTTCCTGTCCGAAAGGACGTTTAGCCCAGCAGGGGTCTCATGACCTATCAGTCACGACAGTGTGGACTACCTCACATTTCTAAAAATGAATGAGGCACGGATCTCGGAGCAATTTAACACCTGTGATGACCACGTGTAATTGAATTTCCTCATGCCAGCCCACACATATCCGCCAACACCCAAAACAAAGAATGGTCCTTCTCTTATGTACGTATATACAGCGGTATAAAAGGCCTTTTCTGTCAGGTTATTGCCTAATTTTCGGGGCCTGTACTGGCCGACAGTTTCATTTCTATCCTGTGACCGCCTAATGTACCTCCAGCCACAGAATCCAAAGTTCTTTGCTGTCAGGTGAATACCTATTGGCTAATTTTTTGGGCCTGTACTGGCAGACAATTACATTTTTTATCTCTACCCACATAATCACACCCCTGTCTCACTCCTCTGCCTCTCATTATGGTGGTGTATGTACCGCATTAACCATAAGGACCTTCTAATGTCACAGGTTCATGTGATTGTGCCCCCACCCCGTACTGTGTCCCTTTATACCTTGCATTGTGCCCTCTTACCTCATCCTGTGCAGTGCCTCTAGTCATTCCCTGTACTCTGCCCTCTTATTCCCTTTTATCCGGTCATGGTATGGCGGTGTTTTCCGGTCATTGTACAGAGGTGTTATCTGGTCAATGTATGGCGGTGGTATCCAATAACTGGATTACCATAACTGTATCCCTTTTCCTGCCCACGCCATCTTTGTTTAGACCTGGCATGAGCTGGAAAAATATGCAGATTGCAGTGCTAAGGACCTTTACGCCACAATCTGTGTCAGAAATACGCCTAACCTAGACATATTTCTATATAATAAATTAGCACCTAATTGTATGTTTATTCGGGAGTAGGGCTAATATCTTTATATTATATAGATTCTAGTGTATTATACGGTGCCCTGTATTTCCCAGTAGAAAAATTCTCCTTGGGAAACACAGTCCTCATCCCTGACCACCAGGACCAGGTGGCGCTCAGTCAGTACATGACGGCCTCCACGCTGTTCCGCTGTGTACTGGTGCTTATTCTGACACTAGGGGTGGGTTCGAATCCCATTTTTGTCATCCATTTAATGCATACCAAAAATGTATGCGTTAAGAGATGCCTCAGACTGCTGCCGTACAGTGGCGTCCCTTCACCATAAAGTTCCATAGTAGAAAAATTTTTACGTTAACGTATGCATTTTTTTTACTGGACTCTGAAGGATACAAAAACATAGAGTGCTGCACATTTGTATACATGAAGCTGATAGGAAATAAAAAATTTTAGGCTCTAGCAGGGTACATTTTTGAGAGTTTCCCTTTGAGACGCATAAAAATGGCCTCTGATTAAAATACATATTTTTGGTGGGAATTTTTTCCAATGATTCCCCTCTGGTATGTCACTGTCCATGTTCTGGGACCATTTGTGCACTCATAGCTTGTATTTGGTTGCTGCAAATATGACCTGAAGGTTTTTCAAGTTAGGCCTCTTTCACACTAGCGTTGTTAGGATCCGGCGTGCACTTCCGTCGCCGGAATGCACGCCGGATCCTGCACAACGCAAGTGACCTGAAAGCATTTGAAGACTGATCAGTCTTCAAAATGCTTTCAGTGTTACTATGGCAGCCAGGACGCTACTAGCGTCCTGGTTGCCATAGTAGCAGTGGGGAGCGGGGGAGCGGCATACTCACATTCCGTGCGGCTCCCGGGCGCTCTGAATGACGCCAGAGCGCCCCACGCGCATGGATCACGTGATCCGTGCGATCACGTGATCTATGCACTGGGGCGCCCTGACGCCATCCTGGAGCGCCCCGGAGCCGCACGGAATGTAAGTATGCTGCTCCCCGCTCCCTACTTCTACTATGGCAACCAGGACTTTAGCGTCCTGGCTGCCATAGTAACCATTGACAAAAAGCTAAACGTCGGTTCCGGCAATGCGCGGAAACGACGTTTAGCTAAAGGCGGGATCCAGACTAATGCCCTTCAATGGGCATTAATTCCGGATCCAGCGTTGCGGCATGTCTTCCGGATTTTTGGACGGAGACAAATCCGCAGCATGCTGCGCTTTTGTCAACGTCCAAAAAACGTTCACATACTGAACGGAAGACATCCTGATGCATCCTGAACGGATTTCTCTCCATTCAGGATGCATGGGGATATTCCTGATCAGTACCTTTCCGTCCTAGAGACCCGAGGACGGATCTCTAGGACGGAAAGCTAAAACGCTAGTGTGAAAGAGGCCTTAGCCTGCTATTAAATATAAGAAGAGAAGAGACCGGCACTCGCTTTTAGATAATCTTGCTGTGATTTATTGTCACATTCCAGTTGACCGTGTTTCGGCATACAATCTGCCTTTGTCAAACTGTGAACAAACAGTGAAACAGCACTCATTTAAGTAACCCGCCAAATCTCCAGTTCTGTGTGAGGTAGTCATGGCAACCAAATAAATAAACAGTAAACAGAAGGAATAGCCAAAGGGGGAGGGGTAGAGAAGGGGGAGTTGTTGGAGTAAAGAAAGTCCGAGGCATGATGAGAATCAAAATAGTTCCTAGGGGACATCTGTCTTAGGGTCCTTTCACACTTGCCGTTCTGAGGATCCGGCAGGCACTTCTGTCCCGCCGGATCCGTCAGAACGCAAGTCGCCTGAAGCATTAGAAGACTGATCAGGATCCTGATCAGTCTTCGAATTGCTTTCAGGTTACTATGGCAGCCAGGACGCTACTAGCGTCCTGGTTGCCATAGTAGGAGCGGAGAGCGGGGGAGCGGTATCTAGAGCTCGTGCGCTCCGGGCGCTCAGAATGACGTCAGAGCGCTCCATGCGCATGGATCACGTGATCCATGCGATCACGTGATCCATGCGTGTAGGGCGCCCTGACGTCACTCTGGAGGGCCCCGGGAGCCACACGGATGGTAAGTATACCGCTCCCCCGCTCCCCGCTACATTTTACTATGGCAACCAGGACTTTAGCGTCCTGGCTGCCATGGTAACAATTGAGAAAAAGCTAAACGTCGGATCCGGCGATGCCCTGAAGCGACGTTTAGCTTAAGGCCGGATCCGGATTAATGCCTTTCAATTGGCATTAATTCCGGATCCGGCCTTGCGGCAAGTGTTCCGGATTTTTGGAAGGAACAAAAAGCGCAGCATGCTGTGGTATTTGCTGCGTCCAAAAAACGTTCCGGTCCTGAACTGAAGACATCCTGATGCATCCTGAACGGATTTCTCTCCATTCAGAATGCATGGGGATGATCCTGATCAGGATTCTTCCGGCATAGAGACCCGACGACGGATCTCTATGCCGGAAAACAAAAACGCCAGTGTGAAAGGGCCCTTATCGATATGAAGTCATAAATTCTTTTCACGTCTGCTGTAAGAAATGAGTCATCAAAGAAAAAAGTTTTTTTAAAAGCTATTCAATGCATTGTCCCGATTCAGTCCTCTAGGTCCCAGTGTCTGGAGGCGGTGAATCCAATAAGCCTCTGTTTTGAACAGAAGTTTGTGTCTATCACCACCACGTCGCGGTAAGGGGACACTGTCAGTGATCTGGAAGCGTAATTGAGCAATGGTATGTTTATGTAAGTGAAAATGATGTGGAATAGGTAACATCAGGTTTCCTTTTTGTATGGTGGATTTGTGTTTTGAAAATCTGTCCTTCATCCTCATGGAGGTCTCTCCTACATACACTAGGCCACAAGGGCACTTCAGGATGTATATGATCATTTGGCTATTACACGTTAATGTGCCTCGTATGGGTATACCTTCTCCTGCGAGTGGATGTGTGAGGTGTGTGCCTCTAATGATGCTGGAACAATGTATACAGCTCACACAAGGAAAGGTTCCAGATCTGGGAGTGGAGAGCGTGCTCTGTCTGAGGAACCCTCTATTACTCCCAATGTCAGCTCTGACTATTTTATCCCTGATGTTGTTTGCTCTTTTGTAACAGACCATCGGTGGACTCTGAAATTCTTCAACCTGTAAATAGGACTGGGCCATTACATTCCAATGTTTATAAATGACAGACCTGATTTTGTTCATCCAAGGGTGGTACTTTATGATTAGGGGGATGCGTGGTTTCTTTGGAATTTTTTCTACTTGTGTCCAATCTACTTTTCCCCATTGTTCTATCAGCAAATTTTTGGGATAACCTCTGGCCAAGAACTTATGAGTCATTTCATTAAGGCCTCTTGCACACAAACGTGTGCGCCCCGTGCCCTTATTGCGGACCGCATTTGCAGATCCGCAGTACACGGGCACCGTTCTGTTGCCGTTCCGCATCACGGATGCAGACCCATTCATTTCAATGGGTCCGCAAATCCAGAGATGCGGAGCGGTGCGGAATAGTGACAGAACGGAACACTGCGGAAGCACTACGGAGTGCTTCCGTGGTGTTCTGTTTCATACTTCCGTCCCGCAAAAAGATAGAACATGTCCTATCTTTTTGCGAAACGGGCAGATCGTGGACCCATTCAAGTGAATGGGTCTGCGATCCGTTGCGGCTGCCCCACGGTCGGCGCCCGTGCATTGCGGGCCACAATTTGCCAACTACAGCTGTGTGAAAGAGGCTTAAGTCTGATGTCTCAGCTTGCTGTGTCATTGACTATCTGCTTTACCCTCTGATACTGGGAATAAGGGAGGGATTTTTTAGTGGAGTTTGGATGATTTTAGACTGTTTCTGTCTGTTTCTTTAACGTACAGGTCAGTATGAACAAGTCCATCCACCCCCTTAATAACCCATGTGTCTAAGAAGGAAATTTTCTGTTAGTAATGATGTACTGTAAATTGGAGTTCTGGCCAGATAGAATTGATGTAAGTGGTAAATTCTTGGAGAGTGCGCACATCGCAACGCCACACGCTAAAGATATCATCTATAAAACGTCGCCAAAAAATACTGTTTTGTTTGTATATATTATTGGAATATATGAAAATGTTCTTAAAATGAGCCATGTATGAATTTGCGTAGGGCGGTGCCACGTGCAAATCCATTGCGGTCCCACGCTGCTGTTGATGGAATGTGTCCTGGAAAAAGAAATAATTTTGCTCCGGGACAACCCTAAGGAGTGAAAGAAAAAAGTTTTTTTCAGTGTCACTATACATGCTCTGTGTTAACAGTTGTTCCACTTCATGGATCCCTTTCTCGTGAGTGATCGATGTATACAGGCTACACCTGTCCAATGTGACAAGGAGATAATCTGCGTCAATGTGTAGTCATCTGACCTCTTCAAGAAAGTGGGAAATGTCCCTCAAGTATGAGGGTGCAGATTTTGTGAGTGGTGTCAGAACCTTTTCTAGAAACATGGCGGGTGGAGAGAGAATGTAGTTTGTCGATGCCACAACTTGCAGGATAACAGGTCGAACTGGATGGACAAATGTCTTTTTTCGGCCTTATATACTATGTTACTATGTTACTATGTTACAATGGGTCTACCAGGAGGACAAGTCATGGATTTGTGTACCTTTGGTAATGTATAAAATACAGGGGTAATTGGGTGTTGGTTTATCAAATAATCTCCCAGTTTGGCATCGACTGTTCCATTCTCCCTGGCACCATTCACTATAGTGTGTAAAATGGAATGTGACAATAAATCACAGCAAGATTATCTAAAAGCGAGTGCCGGTCTCTTCTATTCTTATCTGTATGGGACGCCTGCCCTGAGACACGCGCACCGCTGCTCTACTTCCCCGCAGTGCTGATCGACATATTGTATCACTGAGCCTGCTATTAAAGTCAATGGGTGCGATGCGAATGCGCGGTTCGTGAACCCGCATTCTCATTCGCGATTCGTCCCGGACGATGTTCCTCCATCACTATTCCTGGACATTTTAACAGCTATTGCAGTAGTTCAGTAGAAGACTTGAGGAACTGGTTGACAATGAGATTAAAGACGTGCCCCTTGCAGGGCGCATAGGTCAGCCCTCCCTGGCACAGTGCTGACAAAATGTTCTTCCCATTATCAGTAACCATGTTTCCTATTTCTTGTTAGCAAGGAGACAGCCAGTGTTCGATTTCTTTAGTGATGACGCTTAGCAGTTCCTCCCTGGTGTGGCACCATTTGCCCAGGCTAACCAGGTGCAGAACCATGTGACAACGCCTAGCTTTGCATAGGTGATATGCTGGAGGACCACGCTGAACTGTGCATTGGAGGGTTAGGAAAAGGTGGAAGAAGTAATGCTGGGAAGAAATCCCAGCATCACAAATAGCTTTTGTGCCTGGTCCGGAACTACATTTACCCAGTGGGCTGTGAACAACATAAATTGTCCTTGACTGTAGTTGCAACTCCATATGCCAGCTCTGGCATAAACTCTACTAGACACCGAGAGGTCCAAGGACTGGCCTACCTTCTGCTCAACGTATGTGTGCAGGGCTGGAACAGCTTTTTTAGAAAAGTCATGTTGGCTTGGGATTCTTCACCTTGGCTGGACACAAGATATCAGTTTTCTGAAATGTGCAGTCAACTCATAAAAGGGACGGACTGTCATACCAGCAACTTGGCCAGGTGCACGTTCAGCTTCTATGCTGTTGGATGAGTGCACACATACTGTTTACTTTTAGCCATCACCTCTGTTTGCTGTCTAAACAAGTGATGAGGAGGAACATCAGGAGCTATAGACGACGTTGGGAAGGAATGACAGGTGCCTTTTGCTACTGTTGGCAAGCTCTGACTGTTGGAGAGGAGGTGCAGGCCGGCAGGAGATACAGCAGTTGCTGCATCAGGCTGTAAGACTAAAAGAGTGGCACGCTACTTTGGGGATGCCCACATATCCTGCATACTGCCATGCTAATGTACCCCATTATTTTGGAGGGCCAAGACAACAGTCTGCTGTCCACCTGGTGCAGTAACTGAATCAGTATTGTAATAGATTAGGTATGAATGGCGCAACAGGTGAACTAGATAAACGCGTCTATACAATGAGTCTGATTCCCAGGAAGTCTATGTGTAACAAAACAGATTAATGGCACAGCAGGTGAATTAGGTAAATTCAGCGATATATTAGACTGCCTGTTGACAATGAGTTTGATGTACCCTAAGTCTATGTATAACAGAACAGATTAAGTTTAAATGGCACAGCATATGAACTAGATAAATGCCACTATACAGTATATTAGACTGCCTGTTAACAAAGAGTCTGATGAACAGTAAGTGTATGTATAACGGAACAGATTAAGTATGAATAGCAGAGCCGATGCGCTAAATCAACGCACCTAAAATATCTGCAGTTAGACAAGGTGTGAGGCAGAAATGTATGCTGGTGGTAATGCTGAAAAGTACGCTTACTGAACACTTTGTGGGGAAGGGGTTATCTAAATTTGTGCAAAGGAAAACTGGCTTACTTGTCTGTAGGATTCCACCTTTCATTCTTTAGAACTCCTTTAGAAAATGAAATGATCAATCTGTTTGGTTGCTATGATCAACCAACCCAGCTTTCCCTTGCACAGTTTTGATAACTCACCACTGGCTGTAGAAAATTTGCAACAGATTTTTGAGGAAAAAGGCTCAAAATAGAAGCTTTGCAGCAGCTTTTTTTTTGGGAAAAAAGCACAATTGCTCAGTGTCCATTGCACCTATAATGTTTAAAATATCATTAATCAGTAGAATTTTTATATTAATTGGGCTGCTAGCTGGTCCCTGTAGATAAAGAGTACTGTCTCTTTAAAAATTGATGTTCAGTGCATCAAAACCTGCATTTGTGATCAGCTTCAGTCCTGTAACATATAGAATAAACTACCTTACTGTATCTTTTCTCTAATTATAAATCCTGGTCATCATTTCTTTCAATTTACTTAATAAAACCTTCCCAAACCATAACAGTGTCCCTGTAAGACCCTAGTCTCACTTTTGTGTTTAATTGTTGTGTCTGTGACAAACACGTCCTGTCTTCACATAAAAAACTCTCATACGACTATGTGAAGTGAAAAGTAACACAAAGTAAATAAAAAAAGAAAATTGAAAAATAAAAATACTGTAGGCTTTCCTAAAAAGGTTATATATACAGTTGCAGAGAAAATGTAAACTGATACTTAAAGGGGTTGCCTCACTTCAACAAATGGCATTTATCACGTAGTGAAAGTTAATACAAGCCACTTACTAATGTAATGTTATCAACTTTGCTTCCTTTGCTGGCTGGATTCATTTTTCCACCAAATTATACACTTCTCATATCCAGGTATTGCGACCACCCTGCAATACAGGAAAGGAAAAAGTGCCAGCCTCTCTGGTGTCCTGAACAGTGGTAGTACGCATAGACACGCAGGCCGTAACCCCTAGAGATGAGCAGTGTATAATGCAATGGAAAAATGAATGAAGCCAGCAAAGAATGCAATATGGATAAAAACAATACATTAGTAAGTTCCTTGTATTAACATTATATACATGAGAAATGCCACTTGCTCAAGTGAGAGAACTCTGTTAACAAAGAAGTGGAAAGTCTTTAATCCGGTTGTGCGTCCTTGTGATACAATTACTTACTAATTACATAGTGCTTTCTATTTGGGCTGCGACCCCAGTCTGCCTTCCCTGTTGCCCCTTAGACAGAGCATGTGGTTACTTGTTGATCCTTCCTATTTTCTACAGTACAGTATGTATAGCCAGCTGGCTGCAAGTAAGGAACAAAATACGCTGGAAGGAAGTGGCATTTGGATAGAGTTGTCTTTAATGTTTATTGTGAGTGAGTTTCATTTGTGTGTTCAGGCCTCAGGGTAGGTAGCAGGTGCCAGGTATTGTCAGGTAACAAGGAAATATTGTGCACCTGTTTATCTGCCTCTGTGCAGCCAGGGTGTATTATATGAAATGCAATCCTTGCATTGTCAGACTAGTGCATCAGGGTATGTACAGTATGGTTAAAATGGTTGCTTTTTTAGGAGGTCAGTGCACGCTATTCCTCAGAATATTGTATGAAACTCAAATAATAATGTGTATTGTCACTACATCTGGTTATGCTCGTTTTCGTGGTTATTCAGGAAAGCAACGGAATATTCTGGGGTCACGAAAAACTTGTTTTTAACCTCTTTAGGACGCAGGGTGTACATGTACGCCCTTGTGTCCTGGTACTTAAGGACCCAGGGCGTACATGTACACTCTGCGAATATCCGATCACCGCTGCGCACATGGCGGTGATCGGAACAAGATGCCTGCTGAAATCAATCAGCAGGCACCTTGGCACAATGCACAGGGGGTCCTGTGACCCCCTCATGTCAGCGATCGCAGCAAACCGCAGGTCAATTCAGAACTGCGGTTTGCTGCGCTATCTGTAGTCTCTGATCAGAGACTAAAATATGCCGGAAAGCGGTCCGTACGGACCGCGGTATGGAAGGTGTTAACATGGAGGGAGCTCCCTCCCTCTCCCATCGGGGGGCTGCTGTACCTTTGCAGCCCCCCGACAGGATAGGATAGCAGAGGGAGGGAGCTCCCCTCCCTTACCATCACCCGCTGCTCTGTTATGGCAGCGGGTGATGATTACCATGGCAGCAGGACGCTTTCAGAAGCGTCCTGCTCTCCATGGCACTGAAACTCTGAATAGGCTTTTGCTAAGAGAGGCACCTTTGAATGTCTCAACTTTATCGTGCCCAAGGAGGTGACGACTATGAGACTAACCGCAGCCCCGAGATCCTATCCTGGAGTGGAGAACCGTATCAGTGGTGTGGTTTTCCATCTGCCGGGGGAGCAGCTTCCTGATGGATGATAAGACCGGGCAGAAGCTCTTCATGGGACTTCACTTTGTGAAGAATCCTTATCTTCCCCAGGCAAGGCACAGTCTTTCCCAAGGGGATAGAGTCGAGTATACCCCTATGTAATCCCTCCAGGGACCCTTCGTCACAGCCGTGATCCTGTTGGATAAACCCCTGGTATCGCTGATGGGCTGTGTGGCAACTTCCACCTTCACCTTCAGCCCCAAAGTGGTTTACTAGCTACCCTGGAAAATGTCTGCAGCAAGGGAGAGAGCTGTTCAGGATACCAGCACTACAAGCATGTCTACAGCCAGAGATTCTAGATTTCCTCTCCATGGCAGGAGTGTCTGGACATGTAAAGCAAAAAGTTACAGCGGCGATGAAAAGCATAACTACTCGGACACTACCCAAGTCCGACAGTAGATTCGCCAAAGCACCACTATTGTGGCACGACTCGCTTACCAGAGGCATGACAAACCTTTTATTCTTTTTAGCAGCTCTAGCAGCTAGGAGTATCTGAGGTCCTTCCCCTAAGGAGCTACTCTGTCTGCATCATTTAAAGACAAAACAAGGACTAATGGGAGCCACTTCATATGGACTGCCTCTGAGGACGTTTAATTCTAATGGTTTTTACTTTGCCTTGTGTAAGTTTAGATAGCCTAGGTATACACTGAATTGTATTTTTGCTGCACAAGGAGAGGCAAGTGGTAAGTCACAAGCAGATCTAACAACGTACCTCATGTGCTCTGGTTTACAGATAGCCGCCTTGATCCTTTCCACACTAGTTGCTTTCACCGAAGCTGCCAGGATTATATTAGGGGTTGGAGACTCTTCCACTACTTATCTCCGTCGTCTCCTCGATTCCATGACCCCCACACAATAGGTCTATCTCTTCTCAGCCGAGAGACTAATTCCTCCTCATGGCTGAGGTTCACCCTCGGCTCGTATCACCCAGGCTTGTCCCACACGAGGCTCCGCCACCAACTGCCGTTCACTATCACTTCTGGCCATCTTTCTGAGACACGACCTCACTGTCCACCACAGCGTCCACCACAATCCACCCCAACCTCCACCACTGATTCACCACAGCATCCACTGCCAGATGGGCAAAGAAGAAGGGACACATTCCAGGAGACTCCATCAAACGGAGCTCCCACTGGTACACAGAGGCTCCAGTTTGCGCCAACGCCGAGCCACTGCCTGGGAGGGAGCAGTGCGCGTTACGCCATACGTCCGCTCACATGCTCCGCCTTAACATGTGCTCTCAGGAACTCCAACTGTCAGACCACAGTTTCACTGCTAATTACTTATTTTTCATTCTATAAGATGCAGTACACCGTATAAGCGAATACTAGTATACGCTTCCATATTGGAAGTGCTCAGTAGTCTATAGAGGGAGGGGAAGAGAAGCGCTGCCAGTGCTGTACTCACGCCTTCCTCTTTAGTCTCATCTGGGCTGCGCTCAAAGCTGTGCGTGTGCAGTTCCTTCTCCTGCATGGGATGCCTCTCCTCTAGAGCCAATGTAATGAAATACAACTACACATTCAAGGGTCTGGATGCAAAAAATATATATTTTATTATAGCGATAAATCCTACCAAACAAATTGTTATATTAAGAGAGCATTAGCAATTTGAACATGTGACTATTATTCCTGACATTTCGGTCAAATTCCAGACCTTGGTCACAGAGTCACTGGCAAAGAAAATAAAGAAACATATGAGAATAGATTATTTAACCATATATGGAACAAAAATAAAAAATTGTGCATATGGCTAGGCAAAAAAAGGGGAAAATAAGGAAAATTAGGGAGAAATTAATACAGGCAAGTGGAGCCTGCTTTTGTAAAAGAGTAAGTATGTGGCCAAAGTGGTTGAGTAATATAAAGGGGAGCTCTGCACATACAGGAAGTTACAGGGTGTTACCATATCAGTGATATTCTGTGTTCCACATACAGTAGCTAATTAGATAAAATACAACAGCATCAGTCCATAGACAGCTTTCTTGTTTGCAATATGACGTATTCCAGCTTGATTGTATTTTTTTTTCCAATAGTGCCTATATTATGTGTTGCAATTGCTATTGATTATACTGGGGCAATTCTGCACATTTAGTTAGTCAATACCAGTGTGCAGTGTGTTTATAAAAGTGCATGTTTATTTGAGCTTCTTTTATTTACTAAAAAGCTACAATCTTGCTGCCCTTTATAATTGCACAATTCAGTGCAGTGTGTTCGTAGAAGGGAACGTTTAATTGAGCCTGTGGTAAATACCATAAAAAAACAAGTTGCAATTTTACTACCATTTATAATTTTATTTATTTTAGTGTTCCAACAGCAGTGTACAGCTGGTTTGTAGCAAGGGACAAATGTAATGACCCAGAGTGGCATTACCACCTCCTTTTGTACCCCCACTATCTTTATTGGTGTGATCCTGTGTCATGTTATATTTATTGCCATTTCCTGCAATGTGTGCATTTGTATTTCCTTTCAAATGATATGTTCAAGTGTTATGTGCCTGGCTCACCAGCAGGCGGCAGCAAATTTGTGCGGAGATAGTTTCTTTGGGATGGAGCCTTCTTTCCATTCCAGCCCTCTTTAAAGATTGAGGAGCTTAGCTAGCATGAGTCAGTCTAGTCTACTCTCCTCAGGGGAGTTTGCGTGTTGGCCAGCAGAGCACTGTCTGCTCTCCTGGGCCTGCAGGCCCTGCCTGCAAAAGTATATTTGGTTGCTTGTCCCCTCCTGGGCTTGCATTGCCTCCCAAGCTAACAGAGATTGATGCCATGAAGAAAGAGTCCTATGATTGAAGTAAGAGACAGACTATAGCTAACCTAAGTTCCAGCAGAAGAGGAAACATTTCCTATTTATCCAGCCAGCATAGCAGAGCTGAGATTGTTGCAGAAGTCTTTGTCTGCCAGAATAAGCCAATACCTGCTAATGACCAAAATAAAGTTTGGAAACTGTTTGGATTACCGTTTATGCCTTAAAGTAAAGCTGTGTTCAACATTACTACAAAGTTTGGACTCCATTCATTCTACTTATTCATCACCCATGTTCAACAACACCTTTTTTCACTTGCTTCGGACTACACCACATCTGGGATCCAAGGATATCTAGGTAGGAGCACCGTGCCACGTGCCTATAACATCTACAGAGACATTGTAGGCCACTCTACACCACTCTGGCAATCCTACCCTGGCTACCACCAATACCATCTACAAAGGGGACTCCAACTTAACTGCAACTGGCGTCACAACTACTTACTTTAATAGAGGGACATAAAATCGTAGATACCTTTTAAGGGGCTAGGGATCCCCCAGACGCTGGCAGTGGGATGCTGCACATTTAATTGTGCCTATGTTTATTTCCCCCAAAAAACTGGTGAAATTGTTCTACTGTTTACAAGTTTAGTTATTTTCCAGCATCACTGAAAGCATATAGTTTAGTAGACTGGAATTGTTGCAGTGCAGAAGGTTCATGCCACCATAAACATGAGCAACTGTTAAGGCCAGGGACAGTACTTGATTTTTCTGGCCCAATAAGTTAATTCTTTGGGCGACAGCATAATTGTCTTGTCTGGTTTCCACTCCACATCCTCCCTCCACATCCATCTCAATAAGCTTCCTCCCATCTCCACACATGCATTTCAGCCACTCTTATCCTGCAAAACAACCCCTCCTTGAGCTTCAAAGGCAGAATGGTGTTCCCCAACATCACCTCATATGTGATGTTTCCACATGTATGGCTGCTGCACATGTTAGAAAGAGGAATTAACCACTTCAGCCCCCCTAGCTTAAACACCCTTAATGACCAGGCCACTTTTTACAATTCTGCACTACACTACTTTCACCGTTTATTGCTCCGTCATACAACTTACCACCCAAATGAATTTTACCTCCTTTTCCTCTCACTAATAGAGCTTTCATTTGGTGGTATTTCATTGCTGCTGACATTTTTACTTTTTTGCTATTAATCGAAAATGACCAAAATTTTTGCAAAAAAATGACATTTTTCACTTTCTGTTGTAAATGTAAAAAAAAAACTACATTTCTATATAAATTTTTCGCAAAATTTATTGTTCTACATGTCTTTGATAAAAAAAAATCCAATAAGTGTATATTTATTGGTTTGGGTAAAAGTTATAGCGTTTACAAACTATGGTGCAAAAAAGTGAATTTCCGCATTTTGGAGCAGCTCTGACTTTCTGAGCGCCTGTCATGTTTCTTCAGGTGCTAGAATGTCAGGATAGTATAAATACCCCCCAAATGACACCATTTTAGATAGAAGACACCCCAAAGTATTCGCGGAGGGGCATGGTGAGTTCATGTATCATTTCATTTTTTTTCACAAGCTAGCGGAAAATGACACTTTCTGAAGGAAAAAAAATAATAATAAAGTTTCCATTTCTGCTAACTTCTGGCAAAAAAAAAAAAATCTCCCACGGACTCACTATGCCCCTCAGTGAATACCTTGGGGTGTCTACTTTCCGAAATAGGGTCATTTGTGGGGTGTGTTTACTGTTCTGGCATTTTGGGCGGGGCTAAATTGTGAGCAGCCATGTAAAAGCTAAAGGTACTCGTTGGAATTTGGGCCCCTTTGCACCAGGCTGCAAAAAAGTGTCACTCATGTGGTATCTCTGTACTCAGGAGAAGTAGGGCAATGTGTTTTGGGGTTTATTTTTACATATACCCATGTTGGGTAAGAGAAATATCTCTGTAAACTGACAACTTTGTATAAAAAAATTAAAAAGTTGTCATTTACAGAGATATTTCTCACACCCAGCAGGGGTATATGTAAAAATACACCCCAAACACATTGCCCTACTTCTCCTGAGTACGGCAATACCACATGTGTGACACTTTTTTGCAGCCTGGGTGCGCAAAGGGGCCCAAATTCCAACGAGTACCTTTAGGATTTCACAGGGCATTTTTACGCTTTTAGATTCCAGACTTCTTCTCACGCTTTAGGGGCCCCTAAAATGCCAGGACAGTATAAATACCCAACAAGTGACCCCATTTTGGAAAGAAGACACCCCAATGTATTCAGTGAGGGGTATGGTGAGTTCATGTAAAATTTTTTTTTTGTCACAAGCTAGTGAAATATGAGACTTTGTAAAAAAAAAAAAAAAAATCTATTTCCGCTAACTTGTGCCAAAAAAACAAAATTTCTGTGAACTTGACATGCCCCTCACAGAATACCTTGGGGTCTCTTCTTTCCAAAATGGGGTCAATTGTTGGGTATTTATACTGTCCTGGCATTTTAGGGGCCTCTGGGCTGAAAAAAGAAAAAAAATGAACAGCACAGATTTCTTCATTCGCATCGATCAATGTGGATGAAGAAATCTCTGCCAAAATCAGTGACTGCGGTGCGGTGGGCTGGGCGCTAACTACCTAACAAGTAGCTAGCTAACTGGCGGTGATAAGGGACCCTTAGGCCCCATTCACACGTCCGCAATTCTGTTTGTGGAACAGAATTGCGGACCCATTCATTTCTATGGGGACAGACTTTGTCCCGCTCGGATCCGGAATTGCGGATCCGCACTTCCAGGTCTGCACTTCCGTTCTGCAAAAATATAGAACATGTCCCATTCTTGTCCGCAATTGCGGACAAGAAAAGGCATTTTCTATATAGTTCTGGCAATGTGCGGATCTGCAAAATGCGGAAAGCACATTGGCGGTGTCCGTGTTTTGCGGATCTGTGGTGTGGATCCGCGGATCCGTGGATCCGCAAAATACATATGGACATGTGAATGGAGCCTTACAGGGGGTTGATCAGTGACAGGGGGGTGATCAGGGAGTCTATATGGGGTGATCAGGGGTTAACAAGGGGTTAATAAGTGACAGGGGGGGGGTGTAGTGTGGTGCTTGGTGCTACTTTACAGAGTTACCTGGTCCTCTGGTGGTCGATCCCAGCAAATGGGACCACCAGAGGACCAGGTAGCAGGTATATCAGACGCTGTTAACAAAACAGCGTCTGATATACCGCTTTGATGCGATTTAATTCGCATCTACAGCCTGCCAGCGATTGATCATCGCTGGCAGGCTATAGTATCACTGCCGAGCTGTGCACTGCTGTGAACGCGCGCGAGATTACGTGCTGATGCGTCCAGGAGGAACAAACCTGCCGCTGCCTGGACGCATCCGTGGGTATAGCGGTCGGCAGGTGGTTAAGAAGCCTGGGAATGAGGGATCACCCATAATGCCATACAGACAGCCAATCATCAGCTTGCCAGCCCCTGTGATGTCACAGCCCTATAAAAAGTCTTCTCTGGCCCGGACGCCATTTTCCAGTGAACTTGCAGGGAGAGACATTACAGGCACTAGGGACAGTGATTAGGAAACAATTTATTCACAAAATATTACTATTGTACAGTTCAGTGACAGCTAAGTAATAGTGTTGGGACTATAATAGGAAGGCATTATTCACACTATAGGGAGAAAGCAGGGACCAAATGAACAGTGTAAAGCCTGGCTAATAGGAACTATTCTATTACACCTTGCTGCACCATATTGGGTTTAAAAAGTGTTCTAATACTACTGATTTTAAGTTGTTTAAATTATTAACTGCGGTCTGATACTACAGATTTTGGGGGGTTCACGTTATTTTATGTATAATTCAGTCCGTTAATCCTTGATTGTATAATTGGGGTGAAATTGTGGCCTGATACTAGAAGTTTTAGTGTGTTTGCATTCTTTTTTCCATAAGTAAATCCGTTAATCCTTAATTGTGTGATTGGGGTGAAATTGATGTCTGATACTACAAAATTTGGTGTGTTTATATTTTTTACATATAGTACTGTACATCCATTCATCATTGATTCTGGGGTAAAATTGCGGCCTGATACTAAAGAATTTAGGATGTTTATGTTCCTTTATACATAAGTAAATCTGTTAATCCTTAACCCCTTAAGGACCGGGGGTTTTGGGATTTTTGCGTTTTTGTTTTGCGCTCCCTGCCTTCCAAAAGCCATAACATTTTTATATTTCCGCTCACATAGCCATATGATGGCTTGTTTTTTGCGGGACAAGTTGTACTTTTTAACGCTACCATTTATTTTTGCATGTGATGTAGTGGGAAACGGGAAAAAAATTCCAAATGGGGTGAAATTGCAAAAAAAAAGCAATTTCACCACAGTTTTAGGGGTTTTTAAATTACAACGTTCGATTTGCGATAAAACTGACTGGTTAATTTTATTCTTCAGGTCAGTACGAATCCGGCAATACCTAATATGTATAGTTTTTCTTGCGTTTTGATAGTGAAAAAAAAATTAAAAGTGGGAATTTTTTTATTTCATTTTTTTGTCGCCATGTTTTGACCCCTATAACTTTTTTGTAATTATGCGTACGGAGCAGTGTAGGGGCTCATTTTTTGAGGGGCAATCTGAACTTTTAATTGATACCATTATGGGGTGCGTATGATGTTTTGATTACTTTTTATTCATTTTTTTTTTAGGAAATGAAGCGTCCAAAAATGGCGAATTAGCCATTTGGACGCTTTCTTTCCGTTTTTATGTTTACCGTATGGTGAATATTTTTTAATATTATTATAGTATGGGCGTTTTCGCACATTGCGACACCCATTATGTGTAATTTTTTTATTTTTTTATTTTTTTATTTATTTTATTTTCATTTTGGGGAAAGGGGGGTGATTTGAATTTTTTTATTTTTTTTATTTTAATTTTTATTTTTTAAACTTTTTTTCTTTTTTTACCACTTTCTTATAGTTCCCATAGGGAACTATAAGATGCAATCATCAGATTGCTATTCTCATATATTCCAATGCAATAGCATTGGAATATATGAGAAAATCGCATATTTCCTATGGAGCTTATTACAGTCATAGGCTCCATAGGAATACTAAGTAGTAACCTAGGTTTCATTCACAGAAACCTAGGCTACTAAATGCATGCTCCGGCTCCCCCTTGTGGCCATCAGGGGAGCCGGAGCAAAAACCGAAAGTGAAACTTTCGGTTTTTGCGCGGCATCTGAGGTTAAATGTCCGCGATTGGCATCGCTGCCGGTCGCGGACATGAGCTGCGGGTGTCAGCTTGATGAATCAAGCGTTTACCCGCAGCTCATGCGCCCGCTCCGTGCGGGAGCGGGCGCCATCTTTAAAGTCCGGACGAAGGGCGTATATGTACGCCCTTCGTCCTTAAGGGGTTAATTGTGTACTTGGTGTGAAATTGTGGCCTGATACTACAGATTTTAGGGTGCTCACGTTCTCTTATACATAAGTATATCCGTTAACCACTAAATGTGTAATTTTGGCAAAATTGCAGCCTGATACTGCAGATTTTAGAGTGCTCACGTTCTCTTATATATATAAGAATATCCATTCATCCTTGTTTTGGTGGTGAAATTGTGGCCTGATACTACAAATTTTAGGGTGTTTACTCTCTTTTATACATAAATATATCTGTTAACAACTAATTGCGTAATTAGGGTGAAATTGTGGCCTGATACTACAGATTTTAGGGTGCTCACGTTCTCTTATACATAAGTATATCCGTTAACCACTAAATGTGTAATTTTGGCAAAATTGCAGCCTGATACTGCAGATTTTAGAGTGCTCACGTTCTCTTATATATATAAGAATATCCATTCATCCTTGTTTTGGTGGTGAAATTGTGGCCTGATACTACAGATTTTAGGGTGTTTACTCTCTTTTATACATAAATATATCTGTTAACAACTAATTGCGTAATTAGGGTGAAATTGTGGCCTGATACTACAGATTTTAGGGAGATTACGTTCTCTTATATATACCGTAAGTACAACCATTAATCCTTGTTTATGGGTGAAATTCAACCCTGACTCTACTGCTATTTTACCATTACAGTTACTGTTACAGTACATTATGTCCGACAGACAGGTGACAGGCCCTTCTAAGGGAACAGCAGTGGCCAAAATGTTTCTGGAGCTGGCAGAAGTAGCAGCAGAAGAAGAGCAGGGGTGGTAGCAGCAGTTACAGCGACATGCCAGAACTGCCATTGTCTTCCAGCAGTTGTGTTTTGACCTGAAACCCAGCTGTCCTTGAATGGATGACTGTCTTTGACATAATCTCAAGTTACATCAGACACCCCAGCCAGGAGTTGGTGGGTTCCACTGAAACCATGCTTAGTTAGCATTGCCGGGAACAAGCCCTGTGCCCCCACCTGTCTTAAACCTGCCCTTTAATTTTCTGTTCCTTCTGCTCAGGAAGTATTGTATGCTCACGAGGACTGGATGAACTATATAATTCCACTCCTTCACATCCTGGAGCAGATGCTGATAGATCTGGCTGGTAAGGGGATAGGAGATGTGGTGCCTACATCTCTCTTCGCCCTGTGGGGGCTGAACTGGAGGACATTCACGCACAAGCAATGTATACAAAAATGGGTGATTTTTTTTTTTGGAATCAACAGCTGGAGTGGGTGCAAAAGACAGAAGACGTGAAAATATTCCAATCACGTGTCATCTCTGTTTTGGATCCTCTCCTGTTTTTTTTTTTTGGCCTTAGCAATACTGGTGGATTACTGATCAAATGCTGACCATGTGAAGGTGGATTCCCAAAAGACAGGATCAGTTTTTTTGGGGTTGTTCTTGTGATCGATAAGAAGCGAAAAATAAACAGTGATGTCAACCGAAACTTAATGCTGACACCTTCTCCACTCCACTGTGATGGAGCCACTACTTGTATTAGCGTGTAATAGAACAGGTTCTGTATAAATCTATGTGGAATCAGCTGACGGTGTACAAGGAGGGTGCTATATAGTAAAGTCTTGGGCCACTGCACGGTTCTTTATACCTGACACTAACATTGACCTGTAAGGATAAGTTCACACTTGAAATATGTGGTCAGTGTGAACTTAGTGTGAACTGATTCTAACAGTGATGCCTGTCAACTGCCTGTCATACTGACGCAAAGTAACTGTTTCACTACTACAGCGGACTACCTATGCATGTTTCTGAAATGCACAGTGTTGTGCACTAATATACAGGTTCTCTGTAGCCGGGAAATAGCTGATTTTTAAAGCACTTCGTCACAAATAAATTTGGATTTAATCAATTTTTTGGGGAAAATTCTGTGAATCAGCCGAATTGAATTTTTTAAAACTTTGCTCATCTCTAGTTATAAGGGCTATTGCTGGAATGGGGTAATGGCATCTGGAGGGTTAAAATTCTACAACCGCCATTACTGCCAGTCACGGACATTAGTGCTGAGTGTCTGCTCTTTAAAAAGAAGACATCCGCGTTAATGGCGCCTGTTGCCCTTGCCAGCGGGTGCTATTTCTAATTGCCTTGCTGACCAGGTAAATATACTGTCGGCCTTCAGGAAAGGCTTAACTTCCACGCCTTCACAGTGAGAGGCCTGGGTATGCGTGATTTATAGCGATTCGTGATGATTTAATTTGTAGCATATCACATTTCTTGGTGAATTGGCCAAAACAAATTACAGAGAGCCTGTATAGTGGTGTAGAATACTGTGCCTTGGAGTAACACACCTAGGGAGTCTGCTGTGCTAGTGAAATAATACTAAGTCAGTATGACATGCAGATGACAGGCGTCGCTCTTAGAATGACAGCACACTTTACTTATTTGGGAAGTCACGGTGCCAAAACTGACCAAATAACTCAAGTATAAACTCAGCCTTACAGGTCGATGTTAGCATCAAGAAAAAGCACACTCCTTTTACACCGTCAGCTGATTCCATATAGATGTCTACAGAACTTATTCTATTAAAGGCTTATACAAGTAGAGCCCCCCGAAAGAGTGAAGAGGGTGTCAGCAGTAAGTTTGTGTTGACGTCACTGATTATTTTGCCCATCTTGCAGAAGTGGATCCAAAACAGAGATGACACTTAAATGGCATATTTGCATGTCTTCTGTGTTTTCTACCCACTCCTGCTTTTGGCTACCAAATCATAAGCCAATTCTGATGGGACCATACCGCCTTACAGCTGCTACACAGACAGGATCCATTGTGTGTCTTATTTTTCCTTCCTTCTGGCCTTTTGGCTAAGATCAAGTGCAGTATCTGTTCTTATCAGTTTAATAGCAGATCAGAAGAAGGGTCAAATAAATGATGATGTCAGCCAGGCCGAAAGGCAAAATGGTGGCCTAATCATGAAGTGGTGAGGGTGGGAACAGTATGAGAAGTCCACAGAGTGGCCCTATGACATAGTGGTGAGGTGGAAGCAGCATGAGGAGACCACAGAGTGGCACAATGAAAGTGTGGAGGTGGTGGCAGCAGCAGCAGCATCAGGAGGAGGCCACAGGGTGGCACAATGACAGTGTGGAGGTGGCAGCAGCATGAGGAGTCCACAGAGTGGCAAGATGACATAGTGTGGAGGTGTCAGCAGCATGAGGAGACCACAGAGTGGCACAATGGCAGTGTGAAGGTGGCAGCAGCATCAGGAGGCCACAGAGCGGCACAATGAAAGTGTGGAGGTGGTGGCAGCAGCAGCATCAGGAGGAGGCCACAGGGTGGCACAATGACAGTGTGGAGGTGGCAGCAGCAGCAGGAGTCCACAGAGTGGCAAGGTGACATAGCGTGGAGGTGGCAGCAGCATGAGGAGTCCACAGAGTGGCAAGATGACATAGTGTGGAGGTGGCAGTAGCAACAGGAGACCACAGAGTGACCCGGTGACAGATTGGGGAGGTGGGTGGCAACACGAGTACCAGCTGAAAATGGTGGGTGAAAGAAGGAGCACTTGGTTTCAGATGTGTGGCATCAGGCGGGTCGCAGCATCAAAATAGTAGCTAATGCAGGTAGCCAGAAGAAACCGGTCTCTTTTGTTAAAGTGTTGGTGTGGCATCATGGATGATCTAGTCTGATGCATCAGGCATTGGTGGGTGGAAATCCTGGCTGATCCATGCATGATTAATCTTGACAAAGGTCAGTCTCTCCACATTTTGGGTGGACAGGCGAGTTCTTCTTGGTGTAACTATGGCCCCCGCCGCACTAAACACCTGCTCTGATGCGCCACTACTGGCCAGGCAGGACAGCTTTTCCAGGGTAAACACTGCTAGTTGAGGTCACAAATCTAATGTTTCTGCCCAGTAGTCCAGCAGATCTTCATGTAGGGTGGCAGGGTCCTGCCCACGTATGCCAAACCCTGCTGGTTCAGGTCCTGCTTAACGGTCTTGCTGCTGCTGCTGGTGAGTACTTTCTTCACTAGGCGGGCGAAGAAACTGCTCATCAGCGACTCAAGTCTCAAGTTGCTGTTGATGGAGCTGGAACTGCTCCTACCCCCAATCCTGCCACAGCAGCCATGTCAGAGGAACGTGAGCATAGAGGGCCCCTCTGATCAGACCTGCGAGAGGATGGATGATGGCTCAGATAGGTAGCCGGCAACTGACTACATAGAATGTCAAAATAGTAGTTCGGTTTGTCCTCCCTCTCAGCAGATGTAAAAAAAAGGCCCCTATTTTGGACTGGTAGCGAGGGTCCAAAAATGTGGAGAGCCAGAAGTCATCCCTCTGCCGAATAGTGACAATTCGGCTGTCACTACGCAAGCAAGTGAGCATGCATCACCCAATTTGTTCAAGCGATTTGGAGGGACTCAATGCCTCCATCATCTCCACTGTATAGTGCCACAGTGTGTCTGGGTCCTCTGCCTCGTCTTCTTCATCTCACTGTAGCTCCTCTGGCTGCTCCTGCTCCTCCTCTCCTGTCACCTGTGTAGAAAAGCCACCTATTTCGCACATTGCTTGTGCTCCAATGTCCTCCTCCTCCTCCAGTTCAGCCCAGGGCTCATGTGGCCGTGAGAGCTAGGCACCATGTCTCCAGTCCCCTAACCAGCCAGTTTTACCAGCATCTTTTCCAGGACATGAAGCTGTGGAATGACATTGTTCATCCCGTAGTCCTGGCGACTGACAAATAACGTGGCCTCCTGTAATGGGGAACCAGCGATGCTCTTCCTCCTTGCAGTGCCGCCGGAATCCCGCCTGCGTTCAGGAGCGGGAATGCGGCTGGTGTCCTCGTCTCCATTGGGACCACGGGGCGGGGAGAACCCAGACGTGCACACCTCCTTAGCGCGGCCGATGTTTACCTAAACAAAGATCAGCAGGGGAACTGAGCACCGATAAAAAAGAATCAGCGCTCGGCTATGTTGGGCTGTGTAATGTTAGTCACGTTATGCTGGCCAGGTCATGTGACTCACCACTCAGGGCTATTTAAACAGGCAGCCTGCTGGCCACAGGTTGCCTGTGATTGGTCTTTTGTTAACCTCACCAGCGTTCTCTAGGTTTGTGTCTATTGTGTGTGCTTTGACCTCGACTTTGTTTGTGACCTCGACTTCACTACCGACTTTTGTACTTGACGTGACCGTTTGGCTTCTGACCTCACCTTTTTTGTGACATCGACCTTGCTAGCTCCTTTTGGTATTTACGCATCCTCCTGGCTTGACCCTTGCTTTGTCTATGGTATTTGTATTTGTCTTTAGGCCCCTGCACTTACCTAAGAAAGGCACCATCGCCAAGTTGTATGCCGTCAGTTAGGACGGGCCATGCAAGTAGGTAGGGATAGAGGTGGCAGTAGATATCTGTCACGGTCCCTCCTGTGACAGAGATGAGAAGGTTGGATAGACTTGTTGCATGTGAGGTTATCTGACAGGTCTCTCTGTTTTCTTCTTAGTATGTTGTTGTTTGGCAGGATCTCAACTCTCCTCGGGTTCTGCTCATTATCAGTGATGAGGCTCTATTTAGGCCGCCTCATACTGCTGACCATGCAGTTGATATTTCCTGTTGGAGTTGCTAGAGCTTGTTTGTTTTGGATCTCCTGCTTCTCCATACTTCTCAAAGCTAAGTACTAGTTGCCTTTTCTCTGGTGTGTTTTGTTTCTAGGCCTCAGGGAGACGCAAGTCATCTGGGAAGGAACCAGGTCTCTCCTGCTACCTATCCTAGGGATTGTCAGTTTCAGCAGGGCCTAGGTATCCAGCGTATGAACATATCCACCATCAGGATACACTCATACTGGCAGGAGTTAGGGAAAGGTCTAGGGATTACTAGGAGGTCACCATCCCTCTTCCTTTTCTTTTGAGTCCTAGACTGTTATCTATTCCTTTTTGTGTGTATCTGGTGTTTTCCTCTTCCCCATTATCTGTGACAATATCAGGGCTGCACTTATCCCTCCAGACCTTGACAGAATCACAGGCCTTACCTAAAACAATGGACCCTATGTGAGTCCTTACGGATCAGGTACATAGTCTCACTCAAATGGTGCAGGATTTCGCAAAGAGGCTATAGCACCAGGAATTGCATGAACCCCCACCTGTAGTGACTTCCTCCGCTCAAAATCTGGAACCTCATGTCAAACTGCCTGACTGTTTTTCAGGGGATAAGAAGTATTTCCCGATATTTAAAGAAAGCTGCAAGCTTTATTTTGGTTTCCGTCCACATTCTTTGGGCTCTGAACACCAAAGGGTAGGCATTGTTATATCTTTGTTGCACGGAGACCCGCAAGAGTGGGCTTACTCTCTCCCCACGGATTCCCCTTGTCTAGCTAATGTTGAAGCGTTTTTTCAGTCCTTAAGTGTACTGTATGATGAACCTGATAAGTCAGCCATAGCTGAGATTCAATTAAGGTCTCTTAGTCAGGGAGATACTTCCCAAGGTGGTTAAATAAAAAGTGTTGTTGCCGGTAGTTGTTTCTTTTGGCTCCAGTAAGGGCTCTGGGAAGGCGTTCATTGATTCAGGGTCCGTCTCTAATTTTATTGACCATATTTTTTCCGTGTCATTAGTAGAGATGAGCGAACACCTGGAAGTTCGGGTTCGGGAAGTTCGGCCAAACTTCCCGAAAATGTTCGGGTTCGGGATCCGAACTCGACCCGAACTTTATCCCGAACCCGAAACCCATTGAAGTCAATGGGGACCCGAACTTTTAGGCACTAAAAAGGCTGTAAAATAGTCCAGAAACGGGCTAGAGGGTTGCCAAAGGCAGCAAAATGTAGGTAAATCCACTGCAAACAAATGTGGATAGGGAAATGAATTAAAATAAAATAAATAAAATTTAACCAATATCAATTGGAGAGAGGTCCCACTGCAAGGAATCATGCGTAATATCACCCACCACTGGAGAACTTAGGCCACTTTCAGTTATTTCAGCCCAGCACCCAGACAGAGAAGAGAGGTCCCACAGCAAGGAATCATGCGTCATATCACCCACCACTGGAGAAGGCCACTTTCAGTTATTTCAGCCCAGCACCCAGACCGAGGATACAGGTCCCACAGCAAGGAATCATGCGAAATATCACCCACCACTGGAGAAGGCCACTTTCAGTTATTTCGACCCAGCACCCAGACAGAGGAGAGAGGTCCCACAGCAAGGAATCATGCGTCATATCACCCACAACCGGAGAAGGCCACTTTCAGTTATTTCGGCCCCAGCACCCAGACAGAAGATAGAGGTCCCACAGCAAGGAATCATGCGTCATATCAACCACCACTGGAAAAGGCCACTTTCAGTTATTTTGGCCCAAAACCCAGAACGAGGATACAGGTCCCACAACAAGGAATCATGCGTCATATCACCCACCACTGGAGAAGGCCACTTTCAGTTATTTCGGCCACAGCACCCAGACAGAGGATACAGGTCCCACAGCAAGGAATCATGCGTCATATCACCCACCACCGGAGAAGGCCACTTTCAGTTATTTCGGCCCAGCACCCAGACCGAGGATACAGGTCCCACTGCAAGGAATTATGCTTCATATCACCCACCACTAGAGAAGGCCACTTTCAGTTATTTCAGCCCAGCACCCAGACCGAGGATACAGGTCCCACAGCAAGGAATCATGCGTCATATCACCCACCACCGGAGGAGGCCACTTTCAGTTATTTCGGCCCAGCACCCAGACAGAGGAGAGAGGTCCCACAGCAAGGAATCATGCGTCATATCACCCACTACTGGAGAAGGCCACTTTTAGTTATTTCAGCTGAGCACCTAGACCGAGGATACAGGTCCCACAGCAAGGAATCATGCGTCATATCACCCACCACCGGAGGAGGCCACTTTCAGTTATTTCGGCCCAGCACCCAGACAGTGGAGAGAGGTCCCACAGCAAGGAATCATGCGTCATATCACCCACCACCAGAGAAGGCCACTTTCAGTTATTTCGGCCCCAGCACCCATACAGAGGAGAAAGGTCCCACAGCAAGGAATCATGCCTCATATCACCCACCACCAGAGAAGGCCACTTTCAGTTATTTCTGCCCAGCACCCAGACAGAGGAGAGAGGTCCCACAGCAAGGAATCATGCGTCATATCACCCACCTACTGGAGAAGGCCACTTTCAGTTATTTCGGCCCAGCACCCAGACCGAGGATACAGGTCCCACAGCAAGGAATCATGCGTCATATCACCCACCTATGGAAAAGGCTACTTTCAGTAATTTCGGCCAAGCACCCAGAAATAGGAGAGAGGTCCCACAGCAAGGAATCATGCGTCATATCACCCACCACCGGAGAAGGCCACTTTCAGTTATTTCGGCCCAGCACCCAGACCGAGGATACAGGTCCCACAGCAAGGAATCATGCGTCATATCACCCACCACTAGAGAAGGCCACTTTCAGTTATTTCAGCCCAGCACCCAGACCGAGGATACAGGTCCCACAGCAAGGAATCATGCGTCATATCACCCACCACTGGAGAAGGCCACTTTCAGTTATTTCGGCCCAGCACCCAGACAGAGGAGAGAGGTCCCACAGCAAGGAATCATGCGTCATATCACCCACCACTGGAGAAGGCCACTTTCAGTTATTTCGGCCCAGCACCCAGACAGAGGATACAGGTCCCACAGCAAGGAATCATGCGTCATATCACCCACCACTAGAGAAGGCCACTTTCAGTTATTTCAGCCCAGCACCCAGACCGAGGATACAGGTCCCACAGCAAGGAATCATGCGTCATATCACCCACCACTGGAGAAGGCCACTTTCAGTTATTTCGGCCCAGCACCCAGACAGAGGAGACAGGTCCCACAGCAAGGAATCATGCATCATATCACCCACCACTGGAGAAGGCCACTTTCAGTTATTTCGGCTCAGCACCCAGACAGAGTAGAGAGGTCCCACAGCAAGGAATCATGCTTCATATCACCCACCACCGGAGAAGGCCACTTTCAGTTATTTCGGCCCCAGCACCCATACAGAGGAGACAGGTCCCACAGCAAGGAATCATGCGTCATATCACCCACCACCGGAGAAGGCCACTTTCAGTTATTTCTGCCCATCACCCAGACAGAGGAGAGAGGTCCCACAGCAAGGAATCATGCGTCATATAACGCACCTATGGAGAAGGCCACTTTCAGTTATTTCAGTCCAGCACCCAGACAAAGGAGAGAAGTCCCACAGCAAGGAATCATGAGTCATTTCACCCACCACTGGAGAAGGCCACTTTCAGTTATTTCGGCCCAGCACCCAGACCGAGGATACAGGTCCCACAGCAAGGAATCATGCGTCATATCACCCACCACTGGAGAAGGCCACTTTCAGTTATTTCGGCCCAGCACCCAGACAGAGGAGACAGGTCCCACAGCAAGGAATCATGCGTCATATCACCCACCACTGGAGAAGGCCACTTTCAGTTATTTCGGCCCAGCACCCAGACCGAGGATACAGTTCCCACAGCAAAGAATCATGCGTCATATCAACCACCACTGGAGAAGGCCACTTTCAGTTATTTCGGCCCAGCACCCAGACAGAGGAGAGAGGTCCCACAGCAAGGAATCATGCGTCATATCACCCACCTATGGAGAAGGCCACTTTCAGTTTTTTCAGCCCAGCACCCAGACAGAGTAGAGAAGTCCCACAGCAAGGAATCATGCTCATATCACCCACCACCGGAGAAGGCCACTTTCAGTTATTTCGGCCCAGCACCCAGACCGAGGATACAGGTCCCACTGCAAGGAATTATGCGTCATATCACCCACCACTAGAGAAGGCCAATTTCAGTTATTTCGGCCCCAGCACCCAGACAGAGGAGAGAGGTCCCACAGCAAGGAATCATGCGTCATATCACCCACCACTGGAGAAGGCCACTTTTTAGTTATTTCAGCCCAGCACCGAGATCGAGGATACAGTTCCCACAGCAAGGAATCATGCGTCATATCACCCACCACTGGAGAAGGCCACTTTCAGTTATTTCGGCCCAGCACCCAGACAGAGGAGAGAGGTCCCACAGCAAGGAATCATGCATCATATCACCCACCACTGGAGAAGGCCACTTTCAGTTATTTCGGCCCAGCACCCAGACCGAGGATACAGGTCCCACAGCAAGGAATCATGCGTCATATCACCCACCACTGGAGAAGGCCACTTTCAGTTATTTCGGCCAAGCACCCAGACAGAGGAGAGAGGTCCCACAGCAAGGAATCATGCGTCATATCACCCACCACTGGAGAAGGCCACTTTTCAGTTATTTCAGCCCAGCACCCAGACCGAGGATACAGGTCCCACAGCAAGGAATCATGCGTCATATCACCCACCACTGGAGAAGGCCACTTTCAGTTATTTCGGCCCCAGCACCCAGACAGAGGAGAGAGGTCCCACAGCAAGGAATCATGCGTCATATCACCCACCACTGGAGAAGGCCACTTTCAGTTATTTCAGCCCAGCACCCAGACAGAGGAGAGAGGTCCCACAGCAAGGAATCATGCGTCATATCACCCACCACTGGAGAAGGCCACTTTCAGTTATTTCGGCCCAGCACCCAGACAGAGGAGACAGGTCCCACAGCAAGGAATCATGCGTCATATCACCCACCACTGGAGAAGGCCACTTTCAGTTATTTCGGCCCAGCACCCAGACAGAGGAGAGAGGTCCCACAGCAAGGAATCATGCGTCATATCACCCACCACTGGAGAAGGCCACTTTCAGTTATTTCTGCCCAGCACCCAGACAGAGGAGAGAGGTCCCACAGCAAGGAATCATGCGTCATATCACCCACCACTGGAGAAGGCCACTTTCAGTTATTTCGGCCCCAGCACCCAGACAGAGGAGAGAGGTCCCACAGCAAGGAATCATGCGTCATATCACCCACCACTGGAGAAGGCCACTTTCAGTTATTTCAGCCCCAGCACCCAGACAGAGGAGAGAGGTCCCACAGCAAGGAATCATGCGTCATATCACCCACCACTGGAGAAGGCCACTTTCAGTTATTTCGGCCCCAGCACCCAGACAGAGGAGAGAGGTCCCACAGCAAGGAATCATGCGTCATATCACCCACCACTGGAGAAGGCCACTTTCAGTTATTTCGGCCCAGCACCCAGACAGAGGAGAGAGGTCCCACAGCAAGGAATCATGCGTCATATCACCCACCACCGGAGAAGGCCACTTTCAGTTATTTCTGCCCAGCACCCAGACAGAGGAGAGAGGTCCCACAGCAAGGAATCATGCGTCATATCACCCACCTATGGAGGCGGCCGCTTTCAGTTATTTCAGCCCAGCACCCAGACAGAGGAGAGAGGTCCCACAGCAAGGAATCATGCGTCATTTCACCCACCACTGGAGATGGCCACTTTCAGTTATTTCGGCCCAGCACCCAGACCGAGGATACAGGTCCCACAGCAAGGAATCATGCGTCATATCACCCACCACTGGAGAAGGCCACTTTCAGTTATTTCAGCCCAGCACCCAGACAGAGGAGAGAGGTCCCACAGCAAGGAATCATGCGTCATATCACCCACCACTGGAGAAGGCCACTTTCAGTTATTTATGCCTCACCACCCAGACAGAGGAGAGAGGTCCCACAGCAAGGAATCATGCGTCATATCACCCACCACTGGAGAAGGCCACTTTCAGTTATTTCGGCCCCACCACCAAGACAGAGAAGAGGTTCATTGAACTTTGGGTTGCACCGCAAGATCATGGTAAAATAATAAAAATTAGGATTCAATAAAGAAGTGCCCCGGAGGACAAGAATACATGGTTGAGGGGAGGCAGTTATAAATGTCTATTCTGCACAAGGAAGGCACAGGTCCTGTGGGATCCATGCCTGGTTCATTTTTATGAACGTCAGCTTGTCCACGTTGGCTGTGGAGAGGTGGCTGCGTTTGTCAGTAATGACGCCCCCTGCCGTGCTGAATACACGTTCAGACAAAACGCTGGCCGCCGGGCAGTCCAGCACCTCCAAGGCATAAAATGCTAACTCTGGCCACGTGGACAATTTGGAGACCCAGAAGTTGAATGGGGCCGAACCAGACGGGTGTGCAGACATACTGTTCAACCATGTTAGTGAAATGCTGCCTCCTGCTAACACGCTCCGTATCAGGTGGTGGTGCAGTTAGCTGTGGCGTGGAGACAAAAGTTTTTCACATTTCTGCCATGTGTGGGGGTTTGCTCTGGTAGGCAGATGGTAGCGGTGGCAGTATAGAGGCTCAGGGGACAGGCTTTGTGTCCACACCGTGCTCTTTTATTCACGCCAGTGCATCACATCAAAACTGTGCAATTCACACCACAGCAAAGTTCATAAACCCCACCTCCCACAACGAAGTCCCAAACGCTGCCGGCGTCTTGGTGCCTGTTCACACATTCTCTCACTTCCGTGATCAGTATTACACCTTGTCGTGGGGCGGGTTTGTCCAAGTTCGTGCAAGTTAGACAGGCCACGTGTCGGCCTGGACAAGGGAATGGCTCCGGCCACAGGATCCCTTCTTTTGGCCCTTCCCGGAGCCTGCAGCAACTGGGCAGTCTTTGTTAGCAGAGCGGACTACAGAGCTCAGCCCGACCATGCGATCAGCCTCCCGTACAGCCTCCTGCGGTGAGACAGGAGAGCACACTTCATCCCCCCACAGTCAGTGAGCATCAAACCTATATTCACAGCCCTGGTTGTAGCAGGAGGACCACACCCACCGAGCATAGTGAAGGATTAACTCCTTCCCTACCCAACTAAGGCCAGAGATAACCAACCTGCCAGGATCAGTGTAGACTGACACCAACAACCGAATCCCGTCCAGCCGTTGTGGTCCGTGGGGAACAGACACCCACCCTGCTCTTTGCCTGTTCCCAGTAAGAGCCGGCCCGGACCGCTGTGTGACAGCAATCACTGCTGACAAAACACAAAAGACCCGGCTCTTACTCCACCGGGGCCACGACCCCCGGTGGCACGTATCTTCCACCCACTACCACTCCAGACACTCTCTTACATATCCCCCCCCCCCCGTTGTTCACCCCTGAAGGCTTGACGACCCTGTTCAATCCTACCGGGGTGAACACACATATAGCAGTGTACCCGGGACAGGGCATCAGCGTTCCCTTGCAGGCGACCTGCCCTGTGCTCAACCCTGAACTTAAAATTCTGGAGGAATAAGAACCATCCGGTGACCCGAGCTCTCCCCTCCTTAGCTTGGCTCATCCACCGGAGAGGGGAGTAGTCAGTCACCAGACGGAACCTTCTCCCCAACAGATAATACCTGAGAGATTCAAGTGCCCACTTGATGGCGAGGCATTCTCTTTCTACCACGCTGTACCGGGTTTCCGCTGGGGTGAGCTTGCGGCTCAGGAAACCAACGCGGTGTTCTTCACCATTGATTTCCTGGGAGAGTACTGCCCCGAGGCCTACTCCAGAGGCGTCCGTCTGAACTATAAATTCCCGTCCGAAGTCGGGCGTCACCAGAACTGGGGACCCGCACAGGGCCAACTTCAAACTGGAGAACGCCTCTTCCGCCTGCTCATCCCAGCGAAGCATTATTGACTTCCTACCTTTCAGGAGTCCTGTCAACGGGGCAGCTATAGTGGCAAAATGTGTAATGAACCGCATATAATACCCTACCATCCCTAAAAATGATCGCAGTTGCCTGGTCGTAAGGGGTCTAGGCCAATTTCGGATCGCCTCGATCTTATTTATTTGGGGCTTAACGACTCCGCGTCCAATGACATAACCCAAATACCACGCTTCCTCCAGGCCCACTGAGCACTTTTTTGGGTTGGCGGTCAATCCTGCCTTCCTGAGCGAGTTTATCATTGCTTGAACCTTCGACAAGTGACTTTCCCAGTCCTGGCTAAATATGATTATATCATCCAATAATGCTGAAGCATATCGGAGATGTGGTCTGAGGACGATATCCATCAGCCGTTGAAACGTGGCTGGAGCACCGTGCAACCCGAAGGGCAACACTCTATAATGAAACAGCCCCTCCGGCGTGACAAAGGCAGTCTTCTCCTTTGCTGTCTCTGTTAAAGGTCCCTGCCAGTACCCTTTTGTGAGATCTATCACCGAGAAATACCTGGCTTTACCCATTCGCTCTATTAACTCATCTACTCGCGGCATGGGATAGGCGTCAAACTTTGAAATCTCGTTTAGCTTCTGGAAATCATTACAAAAATGTAATGATCCGTCGGGCTTTGGGATAAGAACGATCGGGCTAGCCCACGCGCTTCTAGACTCCTCGATGACCCCTAACTTCAGCATAAACTTTACTTCCTCTGAAATGGCTTGTCGCCGAGCCTCCGGTACCCGGTACGGTCGTAAACGTATTTTTTCCTGGGGCTAGGTGACAATGTCATGTTGGACTAGATCGGTACGTTCCGGAAGGTCAGAGAACACGTCTTTATTCCTGCTAATGAACTCCTTCACTTCTTGAATCTGCTTAGTCGACAAACCGCTAAATATCTTTACTGCACGGGTGTCCTCTGGTACCACTGTAGGGCCGGGGACGTTCTGTTCTCTGCAGCCAAGACAAAGCGCGGGTCATCCCCAAGGAGACTTTCTCTATCTTTCCAGGCTTTCAGTAAATTAACGTGGTACACCTGCTCGGGCTTCCGCCTTCCCGGCTGGTATACCCTGTAATTCACGGGGCCTAACTTCTCTCTTATCTCATACGGTCCTTGCCATCTGGCCAGAAACTTGCTGTCTATGGTGGGCACTAGTACTAACACTCGGTCGCCCGGGTTAAACTTCCTTACCTGGGCGGCCCGGTTGTACACGCGGCTCTGGGCCAGCTGTGCCGCTTCCATATGTTCACGGACTATGGGCAGAACTGTCCCAATCCGATCCTGCATCTTCTCGATGTGCTCGACTATGCTTTTGTGAGGGGTAGGCTGTTGCTCCCACGCCTCTTTAGCGATATCTAACAGCCCTCGGGGATGCCTACCATATAACAGCTCAAACGGTGAGAACCCCGTGGATGCCTGGGGCACTTCTCGCACCGCAAATAACACATAGGGCAGCAAGAGGTCCCAGTCCTTTCCGTCTTTTGCCACCGCTCTCTTGAGCATGGACTTTAGGGTCTTATTAAAGCGTTCCACCAGCCCATCAGTTTGGGGGTGATAGACGGATGTACGCAAGTGCTTAATATTTAATATTTTGCAGAGCTCCTCATCACCTTGGACATGAAAGGGGTCCCTTGGTCCGTCAATATCTCCTTCGGGATCCCCACCCGCGAGAACATCCCCATCAGCTCCTTGGCTATTAGCTTGGCCGACGTGTGGCGCAGGGGTATCGCCTCAGGGTAGCGAGTAGCGTAGTCTACTATGACCAGGATATGTTGATGGCCTCTGGCTGACTTATTAATGGGGCCTACAAGGTCCATAGCGACCCTTTCGAAAGGCACTTCAATAATGGGCATGGGCACCAGGGGACTACGATAATGAGGCTGGGGGCTGGTCCTCTGACACTCGGGACAGGACTGGCAAAACCTCCTGACTTCCTCATATATCCCTGGCCAATAGAAACGCCGCAGTATACGTTCCTGAGTTTTCTGGACCCCCAGATGCCCTCCTAACACATGAGTATGCGCTAGGTCTAATACCATGCGGCGGTATGGCTGGGGTACCACCAACTGTTCTATTACCTCTTGCCGGACTTTGTCGACCCGGTACAGTAGGTCCTGGTTGCAGGACAGGTGGGGAAATTCCGAGTCTGCTCCCGGGCGCTGAGCCTCTCCATTGATCACAGTCACCCCTTCTCTGGCCCGTGACAACGTAGGATCCTGGAGCTGGGCAGTCCCAAATGTGTCTCGGGATACTTCTAGATCTGGAACAGATGGGGCTGCCACCGGCTCACCAGCCAACCCTTCTAGGGACAAGCTATCAGGGTGACACTCTTCCCGCTTATTGGTGACCCCTACAGCTGGTAGCCCCTCTTCAGGATCAACGGGCACTGGCTCTGCACCCAGTCCCTCCCAGAGAGACCAAAACAGGCGACAATCCCTACCTAGGATGGCAGCGTAAGGGATTTGTCGCCCCACCCCAACAACATGCTGTATCTCCCTCCCAGGGGTGGACAAGGTCACACAGGTTGTAGGATATTCTCGCCGGTCCCCATGAATACACACAACACTGATGGTTTGCTTGCCTGGGCCGCGACTGGCCACCAGGGACTCGTGAACGAGGGTCACTAAAGCTCCCCGAGTCCAGCAATGCCTTCACTGGGTGTCCATTAATAGAGACGGCACACAAAGGAGGTGTATCAGTGGATAGCAGCGAAGCAGCAACACACACCGGCTGGCCGAAAAAGGAGGATCGGCGTGCGAACCCGCAGTCCATGGGCTCTGCCGCCCTCGGGCAGTTGGCAGCAACGTGTCCCAGGCCCTGACAGTGCCAATATCTAATCCCCGGCGTCTCTCGTCTCCCCAGGTTTGGCCTCCCAGGAGTGGAAATCACCTCCCCCCCCTTAAGCGGTTGAGCCCCCTTCTCTGGTCCCCTTTGTGGCAGGGAGAGTGAACGCGGCTTTTGCAGGAAGGTGGAGTCTCGGACCAAGTCCTGGGTTGCCATGTATCTCTCGACTAGGCCAACAACTTGCTCCAGGGTGCCTGGATCACCTTGTCCCACCCAGCGCTGTATTGCTCTTGGGAGGGTACGCACCAAACGATCGACCACCACCCGTTCCACCATCTGCGAGGGGCTCAATGTCTCAGGCTGCAGCCATTTTTTTACCAGGTGTAACAGGTCATAGGCCTGGGACTGGGCAGGCCGGGACTCGGAGAAGGCCCACTGGTAGACTCGATGTGCACGCACATAGGCATTAACCCCAAGACGAGCCAACACCTCCCCCTTCAGCCTTTCATAGCTCTTGGCTTCCTCCTGACTGAGGTCGAAGTAGGCCTTTTGTGCGTCTCCCACTAAAAATGGCGCCACTACTTCGGCCCACTGTTCTTCCGGTAACCTTTCCTGTTCCGCAGTGCGTTCGAAAACCATCAAGAACCCTCGATATCATCCTCGGGGCCCATCTTTCTTAACGCTGAGCGCACCTTATCCCGGGCAGCAGGTAGGATTGCGGTCCCCCCCGGGATGGTTTGTTGTTGTAACACACGCATGGACTCCTGCATAGTCGCCAGTTGCTGGGCCAGTAGACTATTCAACTGCCGCTGGTCTCTCAGGGCTTCCTCATGTCTCCGAGTAGCCTCCTCATTGCTTTGCACCAAGTGTCTAATGGCCTCCTCCATCTTATCTGGAGCCACAAAACTTGCCGGCTTAATATATGACATACAGTCCAAATAACACAATTTTCGGCCTCACTGCCGTTTGCCCGCATCCTCCACCAATTGTGGGGGTTTGCTCTGGTAGGCAGATGGTAGCGGTGGCAGTATAGAGGCTCAGGAGACAGGCTTTGTGTCCACACCATGCTCTTTTATTCACGCCAGTGCATCACATCAAAACTGTGCAATTCACACCACAGCAAAGTTCATAAACCCCACCTCCCACAACGAAGTCCCAAACGCTGCCGGCGTCTTGGTGCCTGTTCACACAGTCTCTCACATCCGTGATCAGTACTACACCTTGTCGTGGGGCGGGTTTGTCCAAGTTCGTGCAAGTTAGACAGGCCACGTGTCGGCCTGGACAAAGGAATGGCTCCGGCCACAGGATCCCTTCTTTTGGCCCTTCCCGGAGCCTGCAGCAACTGGGCAGTCTTTGTGGGGACTACAGCGCTCAGCCCGACCATGCGATCAGCCTCCCATACAGCCTCCTGCAGTTAGACAGGAGAGCACACTTCATCCCCCCACAGTCATTGAGCATCAAACTTATATTCACAGCCCTGGGTGTAGCAGGAGGACCACACCCACCGAGCATAGTGAAGGATTAACTCCTTCCCTACCCAACTAAGGCCAGAGATAACCAACCTGCCAGGATCAGTGTAGACTGACACCAACAACCGAATCCCGTCCAGCCGTTGTGGTCCGTGGGGAACAGACACCCACCCTGCTCTTTGCCTGTTCCCAGTAAGAGCCGGCCCGGACCGCTGTTTGACAGCAATCACTGCTGACAAAACACAAAAGACCCGGCTCTTACTCCACCGGGGCCAAAACCCCCGGTAGCACGTATCATCCCCCACTACCACTCCAGACACTCTCTTACACATGCTAACCCTGCCCTCAGAGGAGCTGGCCGTGACACAGCTGCATTGGCGACCTCTTGCTCCTCCTCTGCCTTTCGCCTTGGGCTTCCACCTGTTCGCCTCTGACATTTATGAATGCTCTCAGGAGCGCCTCTACCAGCGTGCGCTTGTACTCGCGCATCTTCCTATCACGCTCCAGTGCAGGAAGTAAGGTGGGCACATTGTCTTTGTACCGGGAATCCAGCAGGGTGGCAACCCAGTAGTCCGCACACGTTAAAATGCTGTTGTTGCGCAGGCACTGCAGCATGTAGTCGCTCATGTGTACCAGGCTTCCCAGAGGTAAGGACAAGCTGTCCTCTGTGGGAGGCGTATCGTCATCGTCCTCCGTAACCCCCCAGCCACGCACCAGTGATGGGCCTGAGCTGTGTCGAGTGCCACCCCGCTGTGAACTTGCTTCATCCTCATCCTCCTCCACCTCCTCCTCATCCTCCTCGTCCTCCAGTAGTGGGCTCTGGCTGGCCACATTTGTACCTGGCCTCTGCTGTTGCAAAAAACCTCCCTCTGAGCCACTTCTAACAGACTGGCCTGAATGTGCTAAAAATGACCCCTCATCCTCCTCCTCCTCCTGGGCCACCTCCTATTCCTAAGCGTTTTCTCAAAGAGACATAGAAGTGGTATTGTAACGCTGATAACGGTGTCATCGCCACTGGCCATGTTGGTGGAGTACTCGAAACAGAGCAACAGGGCACACAGGTCTCGCATGGAGGCCCAATCATTGGTGGTGAAGTGTTGCTGTTCCGCAGTGCGACTGACGCGTGCGTGCTGCAGCTAAAACTCCACTATGGCCTGCTGCTGCTCGCACCGTCTCTCCAGCATGTGCAAGGTGGAGTTCCACCTGGTGGGCACGTTGCATATGAGGCGGTGAGCGGGAAGGCCGAAGTTCCGCTGTAGCGCAGACAGACGAGCAGCGGCAGGATGTGAACGCCTAAAGCGCGCACAGGCGGCCCTCACTTTATGCAGCAGCTCTGACATGTCGGGGTAGTTGTGAATAAACTTCTGCACCACCAAATTCAGCACATGAGCCAGGCAAGGGATGTGCGTCAAACCGGCTAGTCCCAGAGCTGCGACGAGATTTCGCCCATTATCGCACACCACCAGGCCGGGCTTGAGGCCCACCGGCAGAAACCACTCGTCGGTCTGTTGTTCAATACCCCGCCACAACTCCTGCACAGTGTGGGGCCTGTCCCCCCAAACATATGAGTTTCAGAATGGCCTGCTGACGTTTACCCTGGGCTGTGCTGAAGTTGGTGGTGAAGGTTTGTGGCTGACTGGATGAGCTGACGGAAGAAGAGGAGGATGAAGCCGAGTAGGAGGAGGAGGCTACAGGAGGCAAAGAATGATGCCCTGCGTTTCTTGGCGGCGGAAGGACCTGCGCCAAGGAACTCTTCGCCTGCGGCCCAGCCGCCACTACATTTACCCAGTGTGCAGTTAGGAGATATAGCGTCCCTGGCCGTGCTTACTGGTCCACGTATTTGTGGTTAGGTGGACCTTGCCACAGATGGCGTTGCGTAGTGCACACTTGATTTTATCGGATACTTGGTTGTGCAGGGAAGGCACGGCTGTCTTGGAGAAGTAGTGGCGGCTGGGAACAACATACTGTGGGACAGCCATGGACATCAGCTGTTTGAAGTTGTCTGTGTCCACCAGCCTGAATGACAGCATTTCAAAGGCCAGTAGTTTAGAAATGCTGGCATTCAGGCCCAGGGCTCAAGTGTGGCTAGGTGGGAATTTACTCTTTCTCTCCATGGTTTGTGAGAGGGAGAGCTGAACGCTGCTGTGTGACATGGTGGAGATGCTTGGTGACGCAGGTGGTGTTGTCGGTGGCACATCCTCTGTTTGTTGGGCGGCAGGTGCCAACATTCCTCCCGAGGCGGAGGAAGAGGCCGAGGCAGCAGCAGAAGAGGGAGCAGGGGGAGCCAGAGTGAGTGTCTTGCTTTTAAGGTGTTTACTCCACTGCAGTTTATGCTTTGCATGTAGATGCCTGGTCATGCAGGTTGTGCTAAGGTTCAGAACGTTAATGCCTCGCTTCAGGCTCTGATGGCACAGAGTGCAAACCACTCAGGTCTTGTCGTCAGCACATTGTTTAAAGAAGTGCCATGCCAGGGAACTCCTTGAAGCTGCCTTTGGGGTGCTCGGTCCCTGGTGGTGGTGGCCAGTAGCAGACGAACTCTCTTGGAGGCGGCTGTTCTGCTTTTGCCCCCTGCTCTCTCTTTTGCTACGCTGTTGGCTCGGTCTCACCACTGCCTCTTCCTCTGAACTATGAAAGTCAGTGGCACGACCTTCATTCCATGTAGGGTCTAGGACCTCATCATCCCCTGCATCGTCTTCCACACAGTCTTCCTCACTTACCTCCTGTTCGGTCTGCACACTGCAGAAAGACGCAGCAGTTGGCACCTGTGTTTCATCATAATCAGAGACGTGCGGACTCCGATGAGGTGGTATTCCGATGTCCTCATCATCAGGAAACATCAGTGGTTGTGCATCAGTGCATTCTATGTCTTCCACCACTGGGGAAGGGCTAGGTGGATTCCCTTGGGAAACCCTGCCAGCAGAGTCTTCAAACAGAATAAGAGACTGCTGCATAACTTGAGGCTCAGACAGTTTCCCTGATATGCATGGGGGTTATGTGACAGACTGATGGGCATGATTTATGGTATTGCTATTTTGGCAATTGAATTTCACCCCAGAACAAAATATATGTTTTGGCAGACACCATTATACTTTGCCATCCACAGCTATGACACCAGATTTATGGTATTGCTATTTTGGCAATTGAATTTCACCCCAGAACAAAATATATGTTTTGGCAGACACTATTATAATTTGCCATCCACAGCTGTGACACCAGATTTATGGTATTGCTATTTTGGCAATTGAATTTCACCCCAGAACAAAATATATGTTTTTGCGGACACTATGAAACTTGGCCTGCAACAGCTGGAACACCAGATTCAGGGTATTGCTATTTTGGCAATTGAATTTCACCCCACAACAAAATATATGTTTTGCAGGACACTATGAAACTTGGCCTGCAACAGCTGGGACACCAGATTCAGGGTATTGCTATTTTGGCAATTGAATTTCACCCCAGAACAAAATATATGTTTTTGCGGACACTATGAATCTTGGCCAGCCACAGCTGAAACCACTGATTTATGGTATTGCTATTTTGGCAATTGAATTTCACACCACAACAAAATCTATAATTTGCAGGACACTATGAAACTTGGCCTGCAACAGCTGGGACACCAGATTCAGGGTATTGCTATTTTGGTAATTGAATTTCACCCCACAACAAAATATATGTTTTTGCGGACACTATGAAACTTGGCCTGCAACAGCTGGGACACCAGATTCAGGGTATTGCTATTTTGGCAATTGAATTTCACCCCAGAACAAAATATATGTTTTTGCGGACACTATGAAACTTGGCCAGCCACAGCTGAAACCACTGATTTATGGTATTGCTATTTTGGCAATTGAATTTCACCCCATAACAAAATATATAATTTGCAGGACACTATGAAACTTAGGCCTGCAACAGCTGGGACACCAGATTCAGGGTATTGCTATTTTGGCAATTGAATTTCACCCCACAACAAAATATATGTTTTTGCGGACACTATGAAACTTGGCCAGCCACAGCTGGGACACCAGATTCAGGGTATTGCTATTTTGGCAATTGAATTTCACCCCAGAACAAAATATATGTTTTTGCGGACACTATGAAACTTGGCCAGCCACAGCTGAAACCACCAGATTTATGGTATTGCTATTTTGGCAATTGAATTTCACCCCAGAACAAAATATATGTTTTTGCAGGACACTATGAAACTTGGCCATGCCACAGCTGAAACCACTGATTTATGGTATTGCTATTTTGGCAATTGAATTTCACCCCAGAACAAAATATATGTTTTTGCGGACACTATGAAACTTGGCCTGCAACAGCTGGGACAACAGATTCAGGGTATTGCTATTTTGGCAATTGAATTTCACCCCACAACAAAATATATGTTTTTGCGGACACTATGAAACTTGGCCTGCAACAGCTGGGACACCAGATTCAGGGTATTGCTATTTTGGTAATTGAATTTCACCCCAGAACAAAATATATGTTTTGGCAGACACTATTATACTTTGCCATCCACAGCTGTGACACCAGATTTATGGTATTGCTATTTTGGCAATTGATTTTCACCCCAGAATGAAATATATGTTTTTGCGGACACTATGAAACTTGGCCAGCCACAGCAAAAACCACTGATTTATGGTATTGCTATTTTAGCAATTGAATTTCACCCCATAACAAAATATATAATTTGCAGGACACTATGAAACTAGGCCTGCAACAGCTGGGACACCAGATTCATGGTATTGCTATTTTGGCATTTGAATTTCACCCCAGAACAAAATATATGTTTTTGCGGACACTATGAATCTTGGCCAGCCACAGCTGGGACACCAGATTCAGTGTATTGCTATTTTGGCAATTGAATTTCACCCCACAACAAAATATTTGTTTTTGCGGACACTATGAAACTTGGCCTGCAACAGCTGGGACACTAGATTCAGGGTATTGCTATTTTGGCAATTGAATTTCACCCCACAACAAAATATATGTTTTTGCGGACACTATGAATCTTGGCCAGCCACAGCTAAAACCACTGATTTATGGTATTGCTATTTTGGCAATTGAGTTTCACCCCAGAACAAAATATATGTTTTTACGGACACTATGAAACTTGGCCTGCAACAGCTAGGACAACAGATTCAGGGTATTGCTATTTTGGCAATTGAATTTCACCCCAAAACAAAATATATGTTTTGGCAGACACTATTATACTTTGCCATCCACAGCTGTGACACCAGATTTATGGTATTGCTATTTTGGCAATTGAATTTCACCCCAGAACAAAATATATGTTTTTGCGGACACTATGAAACTTGGCCTGCAACAGCTGGGACACCAGATTCAGGGTATTGCTATTTTGGCAATTGAATTTCACCCCAGAACAAGATATATAATTTGCAGGACACTATGAAACTTGGCCTGCCACAGCTGAAACCACTGATTTATGGTATTGCTATTTTGGCAATTGAATTTCACCCCAGAACAAAATATATGTTTTTGCGGACACTATGAAACTTGGCCTGCAACAGCTGGGACACCAGATTCAGGGTATTGCTATTTTGGCAATTGAATTTCACCCCAGAACCAAATATATGTTTTTGCGGACACTATGAACTTGGCCTGCAACAGCTGGGACACCAGATTCAGGGTATTGCTATTTTGGCAATTGAATTTCACCCAAGAACCAAATATATGTTTTTGCGGACACTATGAATGTTGGCCAGCCACAGCTGAAACCACTGATTTATGGTATTGCTATTTTGGCAATTGAATTTCACACCACAACAAAATATATAATTTGCAAGACACTATGAAACTAGGCCTGCAACAGCTGGAACACCAGATTCAGTGTATTGCTATTTTGGCAATTGAATTTCACACCACAACAAAATATATGTTTTTGCGGACACTATGAAACTTGGCCTGCAACAGCTGGGACACCAGATTCAGTGTATTGCTATTTTGGCAATTGAATTTCACCCCACAACAAAATATATGTTTTTGCGGACACTATGAATCTTGGCCAGCCACAGCTGAAACCACTGATTTATGGTATTGCTATTTTGGCAATTGAATTTCACCCCAGAACAAAATATATGTTTTTGCGGACACTATGAAACTTGGCCTGCAACAGCTAGGACAACAGATTCAGGGTATTGCTATTTTGGCAATTGAATTTCACACCACAACAAAATATATGTTTTTGCGGACACTATGAAACTTGGCCTGCAACAGCTGGGACACCAGATTCAGGGTATTGCTATTTTGGTAATTGAATTTCACCCCAGAACAAAATATATGTTTTGGCAGACACTATTATACTTTGCCATCCACAGCTGTGACACCAGATTTATGGTATTGCTATTTTGGCAATTGATTTTCACCCCAGAACAAAATCTATGTTTTTGCGGACACTATGAAACTTGGCCAGCCACAGCTAAAACCACTGATTTATGGTATTGCTATTTTGGCAATTGAATTTCACCCATAACAAAATATATAATTTGCAGGACACTATGAAATTAGGCCTGCAACAGCTGGGACACCAGATTCAGGGTATTGCTATTTTGGCATTTGAATTTCACCCCACAACAAAATATATGTTTTTGCGGACACTATGAATCTTGGCCAGCCACAGCTGGGACACCAGATTCAGGGTATTGCTATTTTGGCAATTGAATTTCACCACAGAACAAAATATATGTTTTTGCGGACACTGAAACTTGGCCTGCAACAGCTGGGACACCAGATTCAGGGTATTGCTATTTTGGCAATTGAATTTCACCCCACAACAAAATATATGTTTTTGCGGACACTATGAATCTTGGCCAGCCACAGCTAAAACCACTGATTTATGGTATTGCTATTTTGGCAATTGAATTTCACCCCAGAACAAAATATATGTTTTTGCGGACACTATGAAACTTGGTCTGCAACAGCTAGGACAACAGATTCAGGGTATTGCTATTTTGGCAATTGAATTTCACACCACAACAAAATATATGTTTTTGCGGACACTATGAAACTTGGCCTGCAACAGCTGGGACACCAGATTCAGGGTATTGCTATTTTGGAAATTGAATTTCACCCCAGAACAAAATATATGTTTTGGCAGACACTATTATACTTTGCCATCCACAGCTGTGACACCAGATTTATGGTATTGCTATTTTGGCAATTGATTTTCACCCCATTACAAAATCTATGTTTTTGCGGACACTATGAAACTTGGCCAGCCACAGATAAAACCACTGATTTATGGTATTGCTATTTTGGCAATTGAATTTCACCCATAACAAAATATATAATTTGCAGGACACTATGAAGTTAGGCCTGCAACAGCTGGGACACCAGATTCAGGGTATTGCTATTTTGGCATTTGAATTTCACCCCAAAACAAAATATATGTTTTTGCGGACACTATGAAACTTGGCCTGCAACAGCTGGGACACCAGATTCAGGGTATTGCTATTTTGGTAATTGAATTTCACCCCAGAACAAAATATATGTTTTGGCAGACACTATTATACTTTGCTATCCACAACTGTGACACCAGATTTATGGTATTGCTATTTTGGCAATTGAATTTCACCCCAGAACAAAATCTATGTTTTTGCGGACACTATGAAACTTGGCCAGCCACAGCTAAAACCACTGATTTATGGTATTGCTATTTTGGCAATTGAATTTCACCCCAGAACAAAATATATAATTTGCAGGACACTATGAAACTTAGGCCTGCAACAGCTGGGACACCAGATTCAGGGTATTGCTATTTTGGCAATTGAATTTCACCCCACAACAAAATATATGTTTTTGCGGACACTATGAATCTTGGCCAGCCACAGCTGGGACACCAGATTCAGGGTATTGCTATTTTGGCAATTGAATTTCACCCCAGAACAAAATATATGTTTTTGCGGACACTATGAAACTTGGCCTGCAACAGCTGGGACACCAGATTCAGGGTATTGCTATTTTGGCAATTGAATTTCACCCCACAACAAAATATATGTTTTGCAGGACACTATGAATCTTGGCCAGCCACAGCTGAAACCACTGATTTATGGTATTGCTATTTTGGCAATTGAATTTCACCCCAGAACAAAATATATGTTTTTGCGGACACTATGAAACTTGGCCTGCAACAGCTAGGACAACAGATTCAGGGTATTGCTATTTTGGCAATTGAATTTCACCCCACAACAAAATACATGTTTTTGCGGACACTATGAAACTTGGCCTGCAACAGCTGGGACACCAGATTCAGGGTATTGCTATTTTGGCAATTGAATTTCACCCCAGAACAAAATATATGTTTTTGCGGACACTATGAAACTTGGCCAGCCACAGCTGAAACCACTGATTTATGGTATTGCTATTTTGGCAATTGAATTTCACCCCAGAACAAAATATATAATTTGCAGGACACTATGAAACTTGGCCAGCCACAGCTGAAACCACTGATTTATGGTATTGCTATTTTGGCAATTGAATTTCACCCCAGAACAAAATATATGTTTTTGCGAACACTATGAAACTTGGCCTGCAACAGCTGGGACACCAGATTCAGGGTGTTGTCTATTTTGGCAATTGAATTTCACCCCACAACAAAATATATGTTTTTGCGGACACTATGAAACTTGGCCTGCAACAGTTGGGACACCAGATTCAGGGTATTGCTATTTTGGCAATTGAATTTCACCCCAGAACAAAATATATGTTTTGGCAGACACTATTATACTTTGCCATCCACAGCTGTGACACCAGATTTATGGTATTGCTATTTTGGCAATTGATTTCCACCCCAGAACAAAATCTATGTTTTTGCGGACACTATGAAACTTGGCCAGCCACAGCTAAAACCACTGATTTATGGTATTGCTATTTTGGCAATTGAATTTCACCCCAAAACAAAATATATAATTTGCAGGACACTATGAAACTTGGCCTGCAACAGCTGGGACACCAGATTCAGGATATTGCTATTTTGGCATTTGAATTTCACCCCACAACAAAATATATGTTTTTGCGGACACTATGAGTCTTGGCCTGCAACAGCTGGGACACCAGATTCAGGGTATTGCTATTTTGGCAATTGAATTTCACCCCAGAACAAAATATATGTTTTTGTGGACACTATGAATCTTGCAACCTGCGGACAAGAATAGGCATCTGTATGGGGAGTGCCAGCATGGTGTGTTGCGGATTGAGTTACCTGCTCGTGTGTGAGAGGCCGCAGGCCCACAGACTGTACTGTGTGCACACCACTCATATAGGGTGGCACAGTACCTTGCAGATAAAAAAGTCATTTCATTTTTACCCTTTAATATAATTTCAGTTGCCTGCCAGTGTGTGTCAGGCCCACAGACTGTACTGTGCCCATTGCCTACCACTCATATCGGGTGGCACAGTACCTTGCAGATAAAAAAGTCATTTCATTTTTACCCTTTAATATAATTTCAGTTGCCTGCCAGTGTGTGTCTCGCCCACAAACTGTACTGTGCCCACTGCCAACCACTCATATACGGTGGCACAGTACATTGCATGGCACACGCGCAATGACCTAAACTTCAAACAAAGCGGACCGAGCATGGGTCTTTTTCCATTTCCCGGTTCTAAAAATCTATTCACTACACTGGCCCTGATAAGGGACAAAACAGAGATTAAACTGATAGGAATAGTACTTAGTTAACACTAGTTGCATTGGTGTCAAATTCCATTGCAAGTGCCCAAAATGAGAAGGAAGCGGACAGAGCAAGCTTTTTTCTCTATCTCCCCATGCAAGGATTGAATTCAATACATGTCCCCTAATAGGGGACTTAACAAAGATTAAAATGGGAAGAATAGTAGTTCACACTATTTGTATTGGTGGCACAGTACATTGCACGGCGCACGCGCGGTGCCCAAATTGGAAGGATGAGGACCGACCAACCATCTTTTTCCATCTCCCGGTTCCTAAAATCTATTCCATACACCGGCCTCTGATAGGGGACAAAAGAGAGATTAAACGGGTAAGAACAGATTTTTTTAATTTAAAAAAAAAGAGGACAGCCTCTGCGGAGCTGGGTATTTTTTGGCTGCATTACTGAACGCTCATGCACAATGGCTGTAGGCTCATGTGTCCTTTTGCGGAGGTGACAAACCTGGTCAGTCAAACCCAAGGCAACATCATCGACCTCATCCCATATGCTTTTTTTCTGGAGTGTGCCCTGTGAAGAGTGCTAGATGAGCATAGATGAGCATAAAGAGTGTGGGGGTTTGCTCTGGTAGGCAGATGGTAGCGGTGGCAGTATAGAGGCTCAGGAGACAGGCTTTGTGTCCACACCGTGCTCTTTTATTCACGCCAGTGCATCACATCAAAACTGTGCAATTCACACCACAGCAAAGTTCATAAACCCCACCTCCCACAACGAAGTCCCAAACGCAGCCGGCGTCTTGGTGCCTGTTCACACAGTCTCTCACATCCGTGATCAGTACTACACCTTGTCGTGGGGGCGGGTTTTGTCCAAGTTCGTGCAAGTTAGACAGGCCACGTGTCGGCCTGGACAAGGGAATGGCTCCGGCCACGGGATCCCTTCTTTTGGCCCTTCCCGGAGCCTGCAGCAACTGGGCAGTCTTTGTTAGCAGAAAGGACTACAGAGCTCAGCCCGACCATGCGATCAGCCTCCCTTACAGCCTCCTGCAGTGAGACAGGAGAGCACACTTCATCACCCCACAGTCATTGAGCATCAAACTTATATTCACAGCCCTGGGTGTAGCAGGAGGACCACACCCACCGAGCATAGTGAAGGATTAACTCCTTCCCTACCGAACTAAGGCCAGAGATAACCAACCTGCCAGGATCAGTGTAGACTGACACCAACAACCGAATCCCGTCCAGCCGTTGTGGTCCGTGGGGAACAGACACCCACCCTGCTCTTTGCCTGTTCCCAGTAAGAGCCGGCCCGGACCGCTGTGTGACAGCAATCACTGCTGACAAAACACAAAAGACCCGGCTCTTACTCCACCGGGGCCACGACCCCGGTGGCACGTATCTTCCACCCACTACCACTCCAGACACTCTCTTACATATCCCCCCGTTGTTCACCCCTGAAGGCTTGACGACCCTGTTCAATCCTACCGGGGTGAACACACATATAGCAGTGTACCCGGGACAGGGCATCAGCGTTCCCTTGCAGGCGACCTGCCCTGTGCTCAACCCTGAACTTAAAATTCTGGAGGAATAAGAACCATCCGGTGACCCGAGCTCTCCCCTCCTTAGCTTGGCTCATCCACCGGAGAGGGGAGTAGTCAGTCACCAGACGGAACCTTCTCCCCAACAGATAATACCTGAGAGATTCAAGTGCCCACTTGATGGCGAGGCATTCTCTTTCTACCACGCTGTTCCGGGTTTCCGCTGGGGTGAGCTTGCGGCTCAGGAAACCAACGCAGTGTTCTTCACCATTGATTTCCTGGGAGAGTACTGCCCCGAGGCCTACTCCAGAGGCGTCCGTCTGAACTATAAATTCCCGTCCGAAGTCGGGCGTCACCAGAACTGGGGACCCGCACAGGGCCAACTTCAAACTGGAGAACGCCTCTTCCGCCTGCTCATCCCAGCGAAGCATTATTGACTTCCTACCTTTCAGGAGTCCTGTCAACGGGGCAGCTATAGTGGCAAAATGTGGGATGAACCGCATATTATACCCTACCATCCCTAAAAATGATCGCAGTTGCCTAGTCGTAAGGGGTCTAGGCCAATTTCGGATCGCCTCGATCTTATTTATTTGGGGCTTAACGACTCCGCGTCCAATGACATAACCCAAATACCACGCTTCCTCCAGGCCCACTGAGCACTTTTTTGGGTTGGCGGTCAATCCTGCCTTCCTGAGCGAGTTTATCATTGCTTGAACCTTCGAATAGTGACTTTCCCAGTCCTGGCTAAATATGATTATATCATCCAAATATGCTGAAGCATACCGGAGATGTGGTCTGAGGACGATATCCATCAGCCGTTGAAACGTGGCTGGAGCACCGTGCAACCCGAAGGGCAACACTCTATAATGAAACAGCCCCTCCGGCGTGACAAAGGCAGTCTTCTCCTTTGCTGTCTCTGTTAAAGGTACCTGCCAGTACCCTTTTGTGAGATCTATCACCGAGAAATACCTGGCTTTACCCATTCGCTCTATTAACTCATCTACTCGCGGCATGGGATAGGCGTCAAACTTTGAAATCTCGTTTAGCTTCCGGAAATCATTACAAAACGTAATGATCCGTCGGGCTTTGGGATAAGAACGATCGGGCTAGCCCACTCGCTTCTAGACTCCTCGATGACCCCTAACTTCAGCATAAACTTTACTTCCTCTGAAATGGCTTGTCGCCGAGCCTCCGGTACCCGGTACGGTCAGTAACGTATTTTTCCTGGGGCTAGGTGACAATGTCATGTTGGACTAGATCGGTACGTCCCGGAAGGTCAGAGAACACGTCTTTATTCCTGCTAATGAACTCCTTCACTTCTTGAGTCTGCTTAGTCGACAAACCGCTACCTATCTTTACTGCAGGGGTGTCCTCTGGTACCACTGAAGGGCCGGGGACGTTCTCTGCAGCCAAGCCAAAGCGCGGGTCATCCCCAAGGAGACTTTCTCTATCTTTCCAGGCTTTCCGCAAATTAACGTGGTACACCTGCTCGGGCTTCCGCCTTCCCGGTTGGTATACCCTGTAATTCACGGGGCCTAACTTCTCTCTTATCTCATACGGTCCTTGCCATCTGGCCAGAAACTTGCTGTCTATGGTGGGCACTAGTACTAACACTCGGTCACCCGGGTTAAACTTCCTTACCTGGGCGGCCCGGTTGTACACGCGGCTCTGGGCCAGCTGTGCCGCTTCCATATGTTCACGGACTATGGGCAGAACTGTCCCAATCCGATCCTGCATCTTCTCGATGTGCTCGACTATGCTTTTGTGAGGGGTGGGCTGTTGCTCCCACGCCTCTTTAGCGATATCTATCAGCCTTCGGGGATGCCTACCATATAACAGCTCAAACGGTGAGAACCCCGTGGATGCCTGGGGCACTTCTCGCACCGCAAATAACACATAGGGCAGCAAGAGGTCCCAGTCCTTTCCGTCTTTTGCCACCGCTCTCTTGAGCATGGACTTTAGGGTCTTATTAAAGCGTTCCACCAGCCCATCAGTTTGGGGGTGATAGACGGATGTACGCAAGTGCTTAATATTTAATATTTTGCAGAGCTCCCTCATCACCTTGGACATGAAAGGGGTCCCTTGGTCCGTCAATATCTCCTTCGGGATCCCCACCCGCGAGAACATCCCCATCAGCTCCTTGGCTATTAGCTTGGCCGACGTGTGGCGCAGGGGTATCGCCTCAGGGTAGCGAGTAGCGTAGTCTACTATGACCAGGATATGTTGGTGGCCTCTGGCTGACTTATTAATGGGGCCTACAAGGTCCATAGCGACCCTTTCGAAAGGTACTTCAATAATGGGCATGGGCACCAGGGGACTACGATAATGAGGCTGGGGGCTGGTCCTCTGACACTCGGGACAGGACTGGCAAAACCTCCTGACTTCCTCATATATCCCTGGCCAATAGAAACGCCGCAGTATACGTTCCTGAGTTTTCTGGACCCCAGATGCCCTCCTAACACATGAGTATGCGCTAGGTCTAATACCATGCGGCGGTATGGCTGGGGTACCACCAACTGTTCTATTACCTCTTGCCGGACTTTGTCGACCCGGTAAAGTAGGTCCTGGTTGCAGGACAGGTGGGGAAATTCCGAGTCTGCTCCCGGGTGCTGAGCCACTCCATTGATGACAGTCACCCCTTCTCTGGCCCGTGACAATGAAGGATCCTGGAGCTGGGCAGTCCCAAATGTGTCTCGGGATACTTCTAGTTCTGGAACAGATGGGGCTGCCACCGGCTCACCAGCCAACCCTTCTAGGGACAAGCTATCAGGGTGACACTCTTCCCGCTTATTGGTGACCCCTACAGCTGGTAGCCCCTCTTCAAGATCAACGGGCACTGGCTCTGCACCCCGTCCCTCCCAGAGAGACCAAAACAGGCGACAATCCCTACCTAGGATGGCAGCGTAAGGGATTTGTCGCCCCACCCCAACAACATGCTGTATCTCCCTCCCGGGGGTAGACAAGGTCACACAGGTTGTAGGATATTCTCGCCGGTCCCCATGAATACACACAACACTGATGGTTTGCTTGCCTGGGCCACGACTGGCCACCAGGGACTCGTGAACGAGGGTCACTAAGCTCCCCGAGTCCAGCAATGCCTTAACTGGGTGTCCATTAATAGAGACGGCACACAAAGGAGGTGTATCAGCGGATAGCAGCGAAGCAGCAGCACACACCGGCTGGCCGAAAAAGGAGGATCGGCGTGCGAACCCGCAGTCCATGGGCTCTGCTGCCCTCGGGCAGTTGGCAGCAACGTGTCCCAGGCCCTGACAGTGCCAACATCTAATCCCCGGGGTCTCTCGTCTCCCCAGGTTTGGCCTCCCAGGAGTGGAAATCACCTCCCCCCACTTAAGTGGTTGAGCCCCCTTCTCTGGTCCCCTTTGTGGCAGGGAGAGTGAACGCGGCTTTTGCAGGAAGGCGGAGTCTCGGACCAGGTCCTGGGTTGCCATGTATCTCTCGACTAGGCCAACAACTTGCTCCAGGGTGCCTGGATCACCTTGTCCCACCCAGCGCTGTATTGCTCTTGGGAGGGTACGCACCAAACGATCGACCACCACCCGTTCCACCATCTGCGAGGGACTCAATGTCTCAGGCTGCAGCCATTTTTTTACCAGGTGTAACAGGTCATAGGCCTGGGATCGGGCAGGCCGAGACTCGGAGAAGGCCCACTGGCAGACTCGATGTGCACGCACATAGGTATTAACCCCAAGACGAGCCAGCACCTCCCCCTTCAGCCTCTCATAGCTCTTGGCTTCCTCCTGACTGAGGTCGAAGTAGGCCTTTTGTGCGTCTCCCACTAAAAATGGCGCCACTACTTTGGCCCACTGTTCTGCCGGCAACCTTTCCTGTTCCGCAGTGCGTTCGAAGACCATCAAGAACCCTCGATATCATCCTCGGGGCCCATCTTTCGTAACGCTGAGCGCACCTTATCCCGGGCAGCAGGTAGGATTGCGGTCCCCCCCGGGACGGTTTGTTGTTGTAACACACGCATGGACTCCTGCATAGTCGCCAGTTGCTGGGCCAGTAGACTATTCAACTGCCGCTGGTCTCTCAGGGCTTTCTCATGTCTCCGAGTAGCCTCCTCATTGCTTTGCACCAAGTGTCTAATGGCCTCCTCCATCTTATCTGGAGCCACAAAACTTGCCGGCTTAATATATGACATACAGTCCAAATAACACAATTTTCGGCCTCACTGCCGTTTGCCCGCATCCTCCACCAATTGTGGGGGTTTGCTCTGGTAGGCAGATGGTAGCGGTGGCAGTATAGAGGCTCAGGAGACAGGCTTTGTGTCCACACCGTGCTCTTTTATTCACGCCAGTGCATCACATCAAAACTGTGCAATTCACACCACAGCAAAGTTCATAAACCCCACCTCCCACAACAAAGTCCCAAACGCAGCCGGCGTCTTGGTGCCTGTTCACACAGTCTCTATCATCCATGATCAGTACTACACCTTGTCGTGGGGGCGGGTTTTGTCCAAGTTCGTGCAAGTTAGACAGGCCACGTGTCGGCCAGGACAAGGGAATGGCTCCGGCCACGGGATCCCTTCTTTTGGCCCTTCCCGGAGCCTGCAGCAACTGGGCAGTCTTTGTTAGCAGAAAGGACTACAGAGCTCAGCCCGACCATGCGATCAGCCTCCCTTACAGCCTCCTGCAGTGAGACAGGAGAGCACACTTCATCACCCCACAGTCATTGAGCATCAAACTTATATTCACAGCCCTGGGTGTAGCAGGAGGACCACACCCACCGAGCATAGTGAAGGATTAACTCCTTCCCTACCCAACTAAGGCCAGAGATAACCAACCTGCCAGGATCAGTGTAGACTGACACCAACAACCGAATCCCGTCCAGCCGTTGTGGTCCGTGGGGAACAGACACCCACCCTGCTCTTTGCCTGTTCCCAGTAAGAGCCGGCCCGGAACGCTGTGTGACAGCACTCACTGCTGACAAAACACAAAAGACCCGGCTCTTACTCCACCGGGGCCACGACCCCCGGTGGCACGTATCTTCCACCCACTACCACTCCAGACACTCTCTTACAAGAGGAAGAGTTGTGGTCACCATCACCACCATAAGCAGCCTTGTAGTCGTCAATTGCTGGTCCTGTGGCAACGCAGAGAGAGGAATCTGAGGAAGAGGAGTCAGAGTAGGAAGGTGGCTTTGAGGAGGTGGAAGACCAACCACAGCAGGCGTCCCAGGGGGCTTGTTGTCACCTTTCGTGGATCCTTGGTGTTGTACGTGGCTGGGTGGAGGAAGAGACCTTCAATGACGTCAGTGAGGACAAGGAACGGGACATGGCTAGCTTGGTATCCAACCTTGTGAAAATGGGGAGTTTGCGGTTGTTTGCGGTGCTTTAAACGTGGAGTTTGGTCTGTCAGAGTTTAGTCTGTCACTGTGAATTGGGCGTAACCCTTACTCTACCTGATCGATACATCATCATACCTGATCGTATACACGCACTGGATGTTTTAAAGCACGTTATTCCAAACAATTTTGGAATGTTAGGTGATTTATGGCCTTTATGGATTAAAACCCAACTCTGCGTCAACTACGTAATTTTCCATGGGAGTTTTGCCATGGATCCCCCTCCGGAATACCACAGTCCAGGTGTTAGTCCCCTTGAAACAGCTTTTCCATCACTATTGTGGCCAGAAAGAGTCCCTGTGGGTTTTAAATTTGCCTGCCTATTGAAGTCTTTGAGGGTTCGCCCGGTTCGCCTGTTTGTGAACATTTGCGGAAACTCGCATTCGCCGTTCGTGAACGGAAAATTTTATGTTTGCGACATCGCTATGTGTCACCTGTATCCCCATCACAGGAATCTTCACCACCAGTGGAGGTGGCCGGACAAGCTGAATGTGAGATCTCTAGGATTATTGATGCGAGAAAAGTCTGGAACCTCTGCAATATTTGGTCCTTTGGAAGGGCTTTGGTCCTGAAGAGAGGTCTTCCGTGCTGGCTAGTAAGATGCATGCTGCAAGACTAGTGAGAAAATTTCATCTAACTCACAAGGAAAAACCCGCTCCAGTAATTATGGGTCTAGTGGCCCCTCGTGGAAGAGGGGAGTACTGTAACGGGTAGCCGGCGAAACGTTTCCTCCTTGCAGCACCGCCGGCATCCCGCCTGCGGGCAGGATTCAGGATGCGGCCAGCGTCTTTGTCTTCATGGGGACCAGGGGCGTTGAGAACCCTAGAGGAACATCGGATGCGCTGGGGAGGCATGCGCGGCCGATGTTCCTCTAGACAACGGTCAGCAGGGGAACCGAGCGCTCGGCTATTATGGGCTTTGTAATGTGAGCCACGTGACACTGGCCACATCATGTGACTCACATTAAACAGGCAGCCTGCTGGCCACAGGTTGCCTGTGATTTGACTTTTGTTACCCTCACCAGCTTTCTCTACGATTTTGTCTATTGTCTGTGCTTTGACTTTGGCTTTGTTTGTGACCTAGACTTCACTACCTCCATTTGTACTTGACATGACCGTTTGGCTTCTGACCTTGGCTTTGTTTGTGACCTCGACCTTGCTAACTATTTGCAAATAGAGCTATTGGTTAAGCCTCAGATATACCTCTCACTGATTATAAAGTTCTTAAATAACTTAGAGTGAAAGTACAGATAATGAAGAGATAAATATATCCACTACTTATATTGAATGACAAAATTGAACAGTTAAACCACCCTTTTATGCATACTGCCATTTTGTGATACTTTATGCAACACGTGTTATTACAAGGACTATCTGCTGTGGAGGTGGCAGTATTATATATGAAGAAAAGTTAAAGTTAATATAGAAGTTATTTCAAGCATTTGGTGTGCTCTTTAAGCCTACTGTTTCCAAAGAACAACGCTAGAAGAATTAGCTCAAAATAAACAAGATTAAAGCAGAGAAATAGACAGTCTGGTTGGACTAAAGAGTTAGAGATACCAAATTCTTCTAATGCCACAACGCAGAAGGCACTTCATAGTGCTGCGCCTGTCACAAATGTGCTGAACTTGGTGGTGTAGAGGTTCCTGAAGAACTACCTTGATATGTCAGAGCTGCTGCAGAAAGTGAGGGCCATCTGTGAGCGCTTTTGGCGTTATCACCCTGCTGCTGCTTGCCTGTCTGCGCTGCAGCATAACTTTAGTCGTCCCACTCACTGCCTCATATGCGTTGTACCTACAAGGTGGAACTCCACCTTGCACATGCTGGAGAGACCGTGCGAGCAGCAGTAGGCGATAGTAGAGTTTCAGCTGCAGCACACGTGGATGAGTTGCTCTGCGCATCAGCACCATTTCACCACCAACCAGTGGGACTCCATGCAGGATGTGTGTGCCGTGTTGCGTTGCTTCGAGTACTCCACCAACAAGGCCAGCGGGGATGACGCTGTCATCAGCCTCACTATCCCACTTCTTTGTCTCCTTGAAAAAACTCTTCAGGTGCTGATGGATGAGGATGTGGCACAGGAGGAAGAGGAGGAGGAACAGGGCTCATTCCCATGGTTATCAGGCCAATTGTCCACAAGTGGCTCAGAGGGTGGGCTCCTGCACCAACAGCGGCCAGGTATCCAACTGTCCAGCCAGGGCACAGTTTTGGAGAATGAGGCAGATGATGATAAGTAGGAGGACCCCCGTTCCGCAAGTTTGCACCCAAATCAGCTCAAGGGCATCATTAGAGCATGACTGGAAGCATACAGAGGACACAGACGATGCACCTCCCACCGAGGACAGCTTGTCCATGCATCTGGGCAGCCTGGCACACATGAGCGAATACATGCTGTAGTGCCTGCACAACGACCACCGAGTTGCCCACATTCTAACCGGTGCTGATTACTGTGTGCCCACCCTGCTGGATCCCCGCTAAAAGGACAAAATGCTGTCCTTACTTCAGTCACTGGAGAGTGAACAGAAGATGTGCGAGTACAAGCGATCACTGGTAGAGGCTCTACTAATGGCATTCCCACCTGACAGGGGTTCAGTGGAAGCATCAGGTGGAGATAGAGGAGGAGGAGAAAGTCGCCAACGCAGCAGGGGCACCGTCAGAACCTCAGATGGGAGGGTTAGCATGGCCAAAATGTGTAAAAGCTTTGTCTGCACATCACAATATACAGCACCACCATCTGATGTGGACCATCTTAGCAGGAGGCAGCGTTTCAGCGACCTAGTGGAACTGTACGTGTCCACATATCTGCACGTACTGACTGGAGGGTCTGCCCCATTTAACTTCTGGGTCTCCAAATTGGACACATGGCCTGAGCTTGCCCTTTACGCCTTGGTGGTACTGGCCTGCCCTGTGGCAAGTGTATTGTCTGATCATGTGTTTAGCACGGCAGGGGGGTTGATCACAGACAGGCAGATTTGCCTGACCCCAGCCAATGTGGACATCTCTCGTTCATTAAATGAACCAGCCTTGAATTCCTCAGGACTTGTCCGTACCTTGGCCAGAGTAAAGAGGTATACTGGCTGCACCCAACCATTGTTATACTCCAGTGCAGTTTGTGCATTCTCTTTGCTATTTACCAACGTTTTTGGGACTCCACAAAACAAAAGCAAAAATAAAATTAAAAAAAGTGGTGACCTCTTCAGCCTGCACCACCACCGATGTCTCCACTGGGGCCTCAGCCTTTAGGCTCAAGAATATTATGTCTTATATTAGAGAAGAGAAGTTCATCAGCTGCAACCAGCCATTGTTATACTGCAGTGCAATTTGTGTGTTCATCTCCCAATTTTTGGTGGTTGAGAGTTACCACTACCCCCTCCCAAAAAATAAATAAATAAATAAATAAATATATAAGAATTGTAATAAGTCAACCCGTTTTGCCACCATTCAACTAATGTAGGAGAGGAAATTCTTCTGTGGAGTGTGTCTGTGAAAATCATGAATTTTCTTTTTAAATTTTGAATACCCCTTCATCTGTCTAAATATTGTAGGAGAGGAAATTCTTCTGTGGCATGTGACATTCTGGCAATTTTTTAAAATTTAGAATATTTTAGAAAATTTATTTTCATATGTAGTCCCCAGATAGGGGTCGTATGAGATCTTAAACTGAGACAAAAATTTTAACCCAGTTTTAACCCAGAACATACAAGCACCAAACTGTCACGCCGGGGCCCTTAGTAACCTAACACAGAATTGACGGACACATGAAAAAAAAAAACAAGCAGAAACAGTGTTGGCTTCCTCCCCCACCTCCTCCACCTCTTCCACATACACCTCCACATCCGCCTCCTGCACTCGATCCTCCACCTCCTTGCTCAAGATTACAATGTCTTATATTGTCAGAGTAGAGAAATATACCGGCCACACCCCCAAAAATGGCTAAAGGTCACACACAGAATTGACAGACACATTTAAAAAACAAAAAACAAAAAAAAAGAGTGTTGGCTTCTTCCTCCACCTCCTCCGCCTCTTCCACCTACACCACCAGATCCACAGCCTCCTCAATTTCCTACTCCACTTGGACCTCTGCTTCTTGGTTCAAGATTGTTATTTTTGATGTGTATGTATTTTATGTTATTTAATGTCATTTCCCTATCCACATTTATTTGCAGTGCAATTGTATTGCTCTTACACCCACTTTGGAGTCTTTTGCAAACCTCTAGCCCTTTGTATTACTTTTTTACTGCCATATTAGTGCCGCAAAGTTCGGGTCCCCATTGACTTCAAAAAACATTTTCCAAACTTGGGTTAGGTTCCAAGTGGTACCTTGGAACCGAAACTGATTTCGGGAAATGTTTTTTTACAGTGCAAATTAATTTATGAAGTTTTTGCGCAAAGTCTCGCTAGACTTCACCAAGCAATAACTTCGGCTCATCGGAGCCAATACATTCTAATACTGTACGGAGCTCCTGCTCCGTACAGTATTAGAACGAAGATTTATGCATATCGACTTTGGATGTTTCATCTTAAGTTGATTCGCTCATCCCTAACCATTTTCATTTGTCCTACATTATTGGAGTGATTGATAACTGATTGTACCGTATACTGCATATAGTTATCTCTTTTAGTTCTGATTGTACATAACGTGACCAGGTCATCTGTATTTGTTCACCTTTGTTTGGTCATTATTAGAGTTAAGCGAACACCTGGATGTACGGGTTCGAGAAGTTCGGCCGAACTTCACAAAAATGTTCGGGTTCGGGATCCGAACTAGACTCGAACTTCATCCCGAACCCCATTGAAGTCAATGGGGACCCGAACTTTTGGGCACTAAAAAGGCTGTAAAATAACTATAATGCAGCTAAACTAACCATACAAACAAACAAAACTAGATACACGCCTTATCCTTAACTTAAGGCCAGCCAATTACAAGTGGCTCAGAGGGTGGGTTCCTGCACCAACATAGGCCCTGGCCTGGAACACAATTGTCCAGCCAGGGCACAGTTCTGGAGAATGAGGAGGATAAGTAGGCTGAGGAGGAGTAGGAGGAACAGTGTTCTCAGCAGGTTGGCACCAAAGCCAGCTCACGGGTAGCTGGGTCACCATCAGCACCTCAGAAGGCTGGGTTAGCATTTGCGAAATGTGGGAAAGCTTTGTCATCACGCCACAACAACCTGCACCACCAGCAGATCTGGAACGTGTTAGCAGGAGGCAGCATTTTAGCAACATGGTGGAAGAGTACACATACTAAATGATGCGTTTGCCCAGGGGCGTAGCTACAGGGAAGCATGGGAAGCTACTGTTTTGGGTCCCTGACCTATAAGGGGCCCATCCAGAAGGAGGAGGAGGAGGAGAACTAAAAGACTTTGTCAGGGCCCATCAACAGTATTATACAATGAAATTATATACAGTGGCCGTATAGACAGTATAGAAAGCGGATGGAAAATTAACCCAAACAGCCTCACACCCTACACACTCCAGCCCCCCACTCCCCACCCCCTTTCACTCAAACCATTAACAAACGATTTACAAATTTACTTAAAAACATATTAAAATAACTATAATGCAGCTAAAGTAACTATATAAACAAACAAAACTATATACACGCCTTATCCTTAACTTAAGGCCAACCAACTACAAGTGGCTCGGAGGGTGGTTTCCTGCATCAACATAGACCCTGGCCTGGAACACAATTGTCCAGCCAGGGCACAGTTCTGGAGGATGAGGAGGAGTAGGAGGAACGCTGGGGGATACAGTGGACACAGACGATATACCTATCTCAAAGAGGATAGCTTGTCCTTGCCTCTGGGCAGCCTGGCAGACATGAGCGACAACATGCTGCAGTGCCTGCGCAACGACCGCCCAGTTACTGCCACATTCTAACTTGTGCTGCTTACTGGGTGGCCACCCTGCTGCTAGTGATGTCGCGAACATAAAATTTTCCGTTCGCGAACGGCGAACGCGAACTTCCGCAAATGTTCGCGAACCGGGCGAACCGCAATAGACTACAATAGGCAGGCGAATTTTAAAACCCACAGTGACTCTTTCTGGCCACAATAGTGATGGAAAAGTTGTTTCAAGGGGACTAACACCTGGACTGTGGCATGCCGGAGGGAGATCCATGGCAAAACTCCCATGGAAAATTACATAGTTGACGCAGAGTTGGGTTTTAATCCATAAAAGGCATAAATCACCTAACAGTCCTACATTTTTTTGAACAACGTGGTTTAAAACATCCAATGTGTGTATACGATCAGGTATGATGTTGTATTGATCAGGTAATGTAAGGGTTACGCCTGCTTCACAGACATTGACAGACCAAACTCCCCTTTTAATGCACCGCAAACAGTCCATTTGCACAACCGCAAACTTCCCATTTGCACAAGGTTGGATACCAAGCTAGCCTCGTCCCGGTGATGTCATTGAAGGTTTCTTTCTCCACCCAGCCACGTACAACACCAAGGGTCCCCGAAAGGTGAATTGAATTGATTTTTCGAACGGGGAGATGGTTAAAAAAATGCTGGCTCCCTCCCCTTTGTTTTAATCCACGGCCACTGCGTCTGCGCCGTACAATTTACACTCACACCCGATATGAGTGTTATTTTCTGTAGTTCTCTTCTCATCAGTTTAATCCCTGTTACTTCCCCAATCTGGGATCCATTTATTGAATTGATTTTTCGAACGGGGAGATGGTTAAAAAAACGCTGGCTCCCTCCCCTTTGTTTTAATCCACGGTCACTGTGTCTGCGCCGTGCAATTTACTGTCACACCCGATATGAGTGGTTTCTTAACGAGTACTATTCCTATCAGTTTAATCCCTGTTACGTCCCCTATCAGGACGTGTATTGAATGGATTTTAAATAAGTGGTACTACATGTGCTAGGTACTGTGCCACCCGGTATGAGTGTTGGGCACTAGCAGAGGGCACACTACAGTCTGTGGGCCTGACACACACACACGGGCAGGCAGGCAACTGAAATTAGATTAAAGTGTACAGATAAAGTGCCTTATTTTAGGCAACGTCCTGTGCGCACGGTATAATTGATGGGCAGCACTGGCAGAGGGCACACTACAGTCTGTGGGCCTGCAGCTCCTCACACATGGGCAGGCCAGGCAACTGCAATATATATATATGGAGAAAAAATAAATAAAAGCAGACTAATGTTGCAGCCCTAAAAAGGGCTTTTTGGGGTGCTGTCAGGACGCTGTCCTTACAGCAGAGATCAGATGAGTCTTTCAGGACTGGAGTGGACACTGAATACACTAGCCTAGCTATCGATTTCCCTAAATCAGCAGCAGCTACACTGTCCCTCCTCTCACTTCCCCTTCCAAATGAATCTAAAATGGATGCTGTCCAGGAGATGGGAGGGTCTGGGAGGGAGGGTATGCTGCTGATTGGCTGGAATGTGTCTTCTGACTGTGAGGTACAGGGTCAAAGTTTGCTCAATGATGATGTATAGGCGGCGAACGCGAACCAGCTATATTCGCCGGGAACTGTTCGCCAGCGAATAGTTCGGGCCATCTCTACCTGCTACATCCCCATTACAAGGAAAACGTGCTGTCCTTAATTCCCTCACTGGAGTGTGATAGGTAGTGTTGAGCGCGAATATTCAAATAGCGAATTTTTTTAGCGAATATCGGCACTTCGCTAATTCGCGAATATTTCGAATATAGCGCTATAAATTCGCTATTTCGAATATTCGTTTTTTTTTTGTTATATTTTTTTCTTTCCCTCTTCCCAACAGTAGTTCTTACCTGTCCTGAGGATTCCTGGCTTCCTGGCTGCTCTAGTCAGTGCCCATTGCCGCTTCTGCCGACTTCCGTGCTCATGGAGCGTCCCCATCCATGGGAACGTCTCCATATACTAAAATGTACTGTCGGATTTGAGGAATTACGTTGAAATCGCAATGCGATTAATTCAAGTTATATTAATCGCATTGCGATTTCAACTTAGAGCTGGGTTTATAATGGGTCAGCTTGCTAGAATGAGCGAGTTAACGAATATGGAATATAGCAGCACTGCTAAGTTGAATTCGCAATGCGATTAATTTAACTTAAAGTAATCGCATTGCGATTTCAACTTAGCACTGCTAGTGCCACTGCTATATTCCATATTCGTTAATTCTAGCCTATGTAAGATAGCAGTGCTAAGTTGAAATCGCAATGCGATTACTTCAAGTTAAATTAATCGCATTGCGAATTCAACTTAGCAGTGCTGCTATATTCCATATTCGTTAACTTCGTTCATTGAATCGTTAACTTCGTTCATTCTAGCTAGCTGACCCATTATAAACCCAGCTCTAAGTTGAAATCGCAATGCGATTAATATAACTTGAATTAATCGCATTGCGATTTCAACGTAATTCCTCAAATCCGACAGTACATTTTAGTATATGGAGATGTTCCCATGGTGATGGGGACGCTCCATGAGCAAGGAACTTTATGGTTGGCTTGGTAGAATTAGCGAATAGCGAATATGACGAATGTATTCGTCATATTCCTCAAAACGAAGATAACAAGTATTCTACATCTTCGTTTTAGCAACCTATTCGTCAACCTCGCTAATTCTAGCAATCAAATAGGAAGGTTGACTATAGAGACAGCTGTGTTAAATTCGCTATGCGATTTTTTTTTTTAATAGAATAATTATATTACTTGATATAATTATTATAATTATTCTATTTATTAAAAAAATATATATAAATAATCGCATAGCGAATTAAACACAGTTGTCTCTATAGTCAACCTTCCTATTTGATTGCTAGAATTAGCGAAGTTGACGAATAGGTTGCTAAAACGAAGATGTAGAATACTTCGTTATCTTCGTTTTGAGGAATATGACGAATACATTCGTCATATCTGTCATCTTCGCTATAATTCTAGATATGAAACCAATAGGAAAGTAGCCTTAAGTTAAAATCGCAATACGCGATTATTTAAATCGCATATTAATCGCGGTAACTAGAATAATGACGAATATTCGATTTCGACGAATATGAAACGAATATTCATTCGAATATTCGCGAATTTCGTCGAAATCGAATATGGCACCTGCCGCTCATCACTAGTGATAGGAAGATGAGCCCGCTAATAGACACGCTGCCTATGGCATTCACACCTGACACTGGGGACTCAGTGGAAGCACAAGGTGAAGGCAGAGGAGGAGGAGGAGGAAGAATTTGCCAATACAGCTGGGTCACCACCAAAACCTCAGAAGGCAGGTTTATCATTGGCAAAATGTGGAACATCTTAGCAGGGGGCAGCATTTCAGCAACATGGTGGAACAGTACACGTACTGACTGATGGGTCTGCCTAGGGGAATAGCTACAGGGGAAGCAGGGGAAGCAACTGCTTTGGGGCCGTGTCCTAGAAAGGGCCCATCCAGGAGGAGGAGGAGGACTAACAGTATTATACAATGAAATTATATACAGTGGCAGTGTAGACAGTGTAGAAAGCGAATGGAACCTGGTCCAGTGTAGAAAGCTGGGTCTGGTCTGAGAGAGCGATCTTTAGTAGCCACAGGCATGGCGGCATGACAGGAAGGGGTTGCGCAAAAATTACTGGGGGAGGGGGCTCCATTCAAAAATTTGATGTGGTGCCCAATCATTTCTAGCTACGCCACTGGGTCTGGCCCATTCAACTTCTGGGTCTTCAAATTGGGCACAGGTCCTGAGGTTGCCCTTTACGCCTTGGAGTTGCTGGCCTGCCCTGCAGCGAGTGTATTGTCTGAACGTGTGTTTAGCATGGCTGGGGGCATTATCACAGACAAGCGCAGCCGTCTGTCCACAGACAATGTTGGCAACTAAGCTTTCGTTTATTAAAAAGAACCAGGCATGGATCCCACAGGACTTGTTTGAACCTTATGCAGAATAGACATGTATACTGGCCTCACCCAGCCATTGTTGTAAAATTAAAAATAATAAACCAGTTATTGGAGACTACCTTTAGCTTCACAGCCCAGAAAGGCTTCATTTCATGCAAGAATGTAACTGCCAATTGTAAGTTCCCTGTCAGTTATGCAGTGCAGGGGATTGTACCTGGCACAAATGGTAATATTTCACCCAACAATTTAAAATCGATCCTTTGCCGGACAGTATTAAACTTGGCCAGCCACAGCTGAAACCAATAATTTACGGCATTGCTATTTTGGCAATTGAATTGTACCCCAGAACAAAAGCTATTCTTTGACGGACACTATGAAACTGGTCCAGCCACAGCTGAAACCCCAGATTTACTGTATTTCTATTTTTGCAACAGATTTTCACCCCAGAAAAAAATATATCCTTTTGACGGACACTATGAAACTTGTCCAGTCACAGCTGGAACACCAGATTTACTGTATTTCTATTTTTGCAACTGACTTTCACCCCACAAAACAATATATCCTTTGACGGACACTAGTAAAATTGTGCAGTCATAGCTGGAACACCAGATTCAGGGTATTGCTATTTTGGCAATTAAATTTCACCCCAGAACAAAATCTATCCTTTGACGGATACTATTAAACTAGTTCAGTCACAGCTGGAACACCAGATTCAGGATATTGCTATTTTGGCAATTAAATTTAACCCCAGAAAATAATATATCCTGTGACGGACACTATTAAACTTGTCCAGCCACTGCTGGGACACCAGATTTACAGTATTGCTATTTTGGCAATTGAATTTCACACCAGAAATTAATATATCTTATGACTGACACTATGAAACTTGTCCAGTCACAGCTGGAACACCAGATTTCCAGTATTTCTATTTTTGCAACTGAATTTCACCACAGAAAATAATATCTGCTATGACGTACACTATTAATCTTGGCCAGCCACTGCTGGGATACCAGAATTACGGTATTGCTATTTTGGCAATTGAATTTCACCCCAGAACAAAATATATCCTTTGCCGGACACTATTATACTTCGCCAGCCACTGCTGGGACACAAGATTTATGGGATTGCTATTTTGGCAATTGAATTTCACCCCTTAATAAAATATAGAAATCGCTATCCTGAGTTTATAAGGGTGACAATAAGCACAGCCAAGCCCCTGATGTAGGATATAGCAAAAAAAAAAAAAAATGGTATTGATGGATTGATGGACTTGGTGGCAGCTTGTGCTGGTGCACCACAAGACACAAAATTGCCACCGATCAAAGTGACAGAAGCTGTGCAGCCATTCAGAAAGCGGGAAGAAATCACCAAACAACGGATCTGAACCCAAACTTTTTTGAAAATGTCCAGGTCCGCGTCCCGAACACCCCAAAATTCGGTACGAACCCGAACTATGCTCGAACTGTTCGATAAACCCTGGTCATTATATGTCTTATGAAATGTGTTTACAGTTGTGTTCAAAATTATTCAACCCCCACTGAAATTGAGTGTTTTGGCCAGTTTGACATTGATTTTGATCATTTCAGTCATCTTGTTTACAATTAAATCAAAGAGGCACTTGTAAGTCAGACAAATATAACATTTATAATGAAATAACCACAAATGTCTTTTCTGTGCTCACATCATTATCAGTTTTATTCAACCCCCAAGTGACATTCAATCTTAGTACTTAGTACAACATCCTTTTCCAGTTATAACAGCTTTTAAACGTGAAGCATAGCTTGACACAAGTGTCTTGCAGCGATCTACGGGTATCTTCGCCCATTCTTCATGGGCAAAAGCCTCCAGTTCAGTCATATTCTTAGGCTTGCGCGCTGCAACTGCTTTCTTTAAGTCCCACCAGAGGTTCTCAATCGGATTTAAGTCTGGTGACTGCGATGGCCACTTCAAAATTTTCCAGCCTTTAATCTGCAACCAAGCTCTAGTGGACTTGGAGGTATGCTTGGGATCATTGTCCTGTTGAAAGGTCCAACGTCTCCCAAGCCTCAGGTTTGTGACGGACTGCATCACATTTTCATCCAATATCTCCTGGTACTGAAGAGAATTTATGGTACCTTGCACAGGCTGAAGCTTCCCTGTACCTGTAGAAGCAAAACAGCCCCAAAGCATGATTGACCCCCCCGCCATGCTTCACAGTAGGCAAGGTGTTCTTTTCCTCATAGGCCTTGTTCTTCCTCCTCCAAACATAGCGTTGATCCATGGGCCCAAACAGTTCTAATTTTGTTTCATCAGTCCACAGAACACTATCCCAAAAGTTTTGTGGTTTGTCCACATGACTTTTGGCATACTGCAGTCGACTCTTCTTATTCTTTGGAGACAACAAGGGGGTGCGCCTGGGAGTTCTGGCATGGAGGCCTTCATTACGCAGTGTGCGTCTTATTGTCTGAGCTGAAACTTCAGTACCCGCATCTGACAAATCTTTTTTCAGTTCCTCAGCAGTCACACAGGGACTTTTCTCCACTTTGCACTTCAGGTAGCGCACAGCAGTCGAAGTCAGCATCTTCTTTCTGCCACGACCAGGTAGCGTTTCAACAGTGCCCTTTGCCTTGAATTTGCGAATGATGCTTCCTATGGTGTTTCTTGGTATGTTTAACATCTTTGCCATCTTCTGATAGCCATTGCCCTTCCTGTGAAGAGAAATCACCTCTTCTCTTGTCTTCCTGGACCATTCTCTTGACTTCACCATGTTTGTAAACACACCAGTAAATGTCTAGAAGGAGCTGAGTATCACAGTCATTTTAAATCTGCCTAATTGGTGCTTATTATGTTTGATTGCTGCTCCTTGACATCCACAGGTGTTTTCAATACCTGATCGAAAACACTTGAATGAACCTCTGTTCTTCAGAGTGGTAGTCTTTAAGGGGTTGAATAATTGTGTCAATGAAGAAATCACAAAAAAACCATTTAATACTGTACTACAAAAACAATTGATGTCATTTTAGTTGCATTTGATTCTTTAAAAAGTCCTTGTAAGATTTCATTCTGAACACAATTACAAATGTACACTAAATTCCCTAAAACCCTTTACAGCATTGGGGGTTGAATAATTTTGAACACAACTGTATAATGGGTGATTAAACGGTGGCCGTCGCCATAATGTGTCTTCACATATATTATGTTATTTGATGTAATCTTCATTTTTCATAGTGTCGCTGACCCACGCATCTGCTGTCAGACGGTTTTGCCAGCAATAGTGTGGGCATTACTGGCTTAGTTAGTGCGTGTGCATGGATCAACACTATTGCATTGGCATACCTTATATGTCACTATGGCACTATGTATGCCCGTGCATGAGCTCTTCGGTACTTCCTCCCACTTTTGTTTGAGGGGAGTACAAAGTAGAACATGACATGGATGTGTTTGGGATAAGTGGTGCATGCGCAGTTCAGTAGAATAGACGCTAACCAACTGAAGTAAATAAGATACATGCCTCCTTACTGATGATCCTGTAAATTTTTATATACTGTACACCAGTACAGGTGTACTGATGTTTTTATTAATTACACTTGGGACAATTATTTGTTCATTGACCCAATAAGCACAGATTTGACATAACTTTTGCTGTATTTAATTCACATATTTCAAATACACTATGGAGTTTATTTACTAGTATGGAGTACACGCCACTTGGGTTTACTTATATGCTTTGATTCTGTAATGTTTGGAATACACTAGTGTATTGATTCATTATGCACTTCATTACACTGCAAAATTGATTATGTATGGTTCCTCTACATATACCTCACTTATGCACATGTCTCATTGCTTGAGAAAGTAATCATTGTGTTGGGCTGAAACGTTGGTTGGTTGGTTTAGGTGAATAAAGTGGTCCACCACCTCTTTCACCATAACTAGAGTGCTGCCTCATTTTTGCATTTGTTTGTATGGGCTCAACAACCAACAGCCTGTAGGGATTGCACCCACATCAACTTGACTAGTGCTGCTGCCTTTTTGCTTCTACAGTTAAGGAGTTAATTAAAGTCATCACATATCACGCATATTTACTGGCTGCAATACAAAAAGAATTTTGTAGATGAGCCTTCTGAAGTACCAAATATTTACCTGTCACATAAAGATTTATTTTTGCAGCCAAACTCTACAAGAAATTCTTCCTTCTTTATGTAATCGCTTGGAAGCTGGGAGACTCTTGCAATAATCCAAGGGGCATTTATCAGGTCCTAATGTAATATATAATATAATTTATTATACTTTTATTGGGCAAAACAGAAATGCTTTATCAAAATGAAGCATTACATCAGACTAATAAGAAAGTGAACTTGGTGGTGCAGAGGTTCCTGAAGAACTACCTTGATATGTCAGAGCTGCTGCAGAAAGTGAGGGCCATCTGTGAGTGCTTTTGGCGTTATCACCCTGCTGCTGCAGCATACCTTTAGCCGTCCCGCTCACTGCCTCATATGCGTTGTACCTACAAGGTGGAACTCCACCTTGCACATGCTGGAGAGACTGTGCGAGCAGCAGTAGGCGATAGTGGAGTTTCAGCTGCAGCACACATGGGGGAGTTGCTCTACAAATCAGCGCCATTTCACCTCTAACCAGTGGGACTCCATGCAGGATGCGTGTGCCGTGTTGCGCTGCTTTGAGTACTCCACCAACAAGGCCAGCGGGGATGACGCTGTCATCAGCCTTACTATCCCACTTTTTTGTCTCCTTGATAAAACTCTTCAGGTGCTGATGGATGAGGATGTGGCACAGGAGGAAGAGGAGAAGGAACAGGGCTCATTCCCACGGTTATCAGGCCAGTTGTCCACAGGTCACACCAAGAAAGACCCTATGGTGCCCAGGACTTAAATTACTTGCAATCAACACATAATGACCTGTTAAGGCCAAAAAATGTCCTGTTTATGGCTAATAAAAAATTTAATCTTTATTCAATTCATTTATAAAAAAGGGAGCATTTTAATATGCCTCTTGCCAAACTAGTAAACCCTTTAAAAACAGCGAGGAGGGTGCTCTGTATGTTTATATCACTGTTGATTGATTTACAATTGTATACAGAGTAACACTATTTTCGCAACATTGTGACAAGATCAGTCTTAGAACGTCAAAGCCAGTGTAAGAGCACTGGTTATCTCCACCAGTGCTCAAATGGGGGATCTGTCTGCAGTACGGACCTTAGCCCCTTGCTGCACCACAACCTCGTTTAGTTAAAAAAAAAAACCCTATTAGCTCCCCAACATGTTTCACCACGTATGTGGCTTCTTCAGGGGGTTGAACTAAGGAACCGGGCGCCAAAACATTGCGATCTTTATTATCGGGGAGACCCCTCCCTGGCTGCTCCAGCTCCCTTATTGGGCAATGTAAATGAAAGACATCTGATGCTACCTATAGGGAACCACCACTGTGATAGCAAGCGCCGTCACCAAAAGTGCGTCCAAATGGTGACGTGTTAACAAGACTCACAGATCATCATGTGAGGATATACGTCATTCGCATCACTATTCGCGCATGTTCTTCGACTTAGATTAAAAACAGAAACCTAATCTGGAATCATTATCCCTTGAAGCGAACCAGGTTTTTTCTAATGTTAAACTACCACTCAATGAAATAGATATTGGTTCTGCCTTTAAAAATCTAAACGTGACCTTTAACCAACATACTCGTTCATGGTGGGAAATTGCGAGTTTGGAGACATACTTGCAACAGGGATTGGTGTATAGAGGATTGCGGATCCCCCTGAGACCAAATACCCACTTTGAAGACCCTGCTTTTGTAAAAGGATGGGAGAGATTGTTAACAGAGTGTTCGCATAAATTGATGCAATATCTTCTAGAGTACGAAAAAGCATCTTTCAACAGGCTGGATGAACAGCTTGAGAAAGAAATTAAAGAAATACAAACTTTCAGTCAACATCCAGACTTTATAAACCTGGAATCAAATCTCAAACAGAATATTGATAAGTTGCAGGGAGAGATTAAAGAACGCAAACATAGTAAATATAATAGAGATCGGCGTGATTTTGAGAGTGACCAGGTCTATATCTGGAAAAATAAACAGTCCTACCGGAGGAACACTTTCCGGTATAATAATACGGATTATTCAGATACAGAGACATCAGGCACGGAAGGGTCCTTGAGATCAGGTCCCTCAAAAGATAGAGGAGGGGGTTTCAAAAGAAAGATTTTTAGAAAAAGGAAGCAACAAGCAGCTAAAAAAAGACCTCAGGAACCATGCTTAGATATACCATCCCAGATGCCAAAAGATCTAGGCATAAATACAAGTATTTTTCCACAGCAATTATGTGGACAATCTTATATCTCTGCCCAATCTTCACAGTTGCAAACAACTCCTGCTGCAACTACACAGCAGCAATTTCTGACTCAGGGATTTGTTCAACAAAATACCCCTGTACTAAATACAACAGCGAACCCAATGTCAACCACCTTTACCTCAACATCTGCTCCAGTGGCGTCAATTTCTTTAGGCCAGACTCAGTTGAGGGACCGGAACAAATGGGGCTACAACAAACAGCATTAATTAATAGGCAACAAGAATCTGGTAACAATAGGGTTATAAACCTATCGTCCTACAGGTTAACTAAGTAAGAACAAGTTATCCTTGAAAAAGGCCTTACTTTTACCCCAGTCCCCAACTGTGACAAATTCTCCTGGATAAAGGATATAAACTTATTCGCTAGAAAATTGGCCCTCCATAAAGTGCACTTGCAGTCTGAACAGGACTGGAAGAAACTATATGAAAAAGAAAAAAGTTGCCTTGAGACGCTAGCGAGCTTACAGAGAGAGGCATCAGGGCACGAGGTATCAATGGTGGCACCCTGTACAGATTTAAGACCTAGGTCTAAAATTACTCCACCGTTTTCACAATTTAAGGAAATTGATACCTTTGTAAAAATGGTCACAGATGATATTAAGCACCTTACGTTTAGGAAACATACAAAATCCAATCTCACCTCTGAAGAACTGGTCGCCCTTCAAAACCTACAGGAAAATCAAAGGATAGTAATTAAAACGAGTGATAAAGGGGGTAATGTAGTCATACAAGACAGAGAGGATTATGTAAATATGGTACTGAAACTCCTTGAAGATAAAGAGACCTATAAGATTCTCAAACAAGATCCCACAGAAAAATACTTGAAAGAACTTAAATGCATTTTAGATACAGCTAAAGAATCAAATATAATCACCAAGGATGAATACCAATACATTTTTGATAAAACTCCTGTCATGTCTACATTCTATGCACTACCTAAAGTGCATAAGAAGAGACTCCCGATCCCTGGTAGACCAATCGTCTCGGGCACTGACAATCTAACTCAAGGTGCCAGCCAATATATAGACAAAGTACTTCGTGTTTTTGTAACATCTCTGCCATCCTATATCCAGGATACCAAGGATCTTCTTGTAAAACTGAACGACCTATCCTTCCCGCCAGGAATTTTTTTAGCAAGCCTGGATGTCGAATCACTTTATAGCAGGATACAGCACAATCAGGGGCTCACCGCGGTTAAACACTTTTTGGATACTAAAAGCGTTATTTTTAGGGAGCACAATAAATTTATATTGACACTTTTAAAATTTATTTTGGAACATAATTTTTTCACTTTTCAAGGCTGCATCTATGCCCAGACCACTGGGACAGCGATGGGTACGGCGTGTGCACCGACCCTCGCAAATTTATTTCTTGGGTTGTGGGAGGACCTACACGTTTTCACTGATGATATGTCTCTATATACCTGCCACATTCTTTTCTGGGGCAGGTATATAGATGACATACTTATCATATGGGATGGCACTGAGGATTTGTTTTTACAGTTTACACAGCGACTTAATCAAAATGAAATTAATATGAAATTTACACATGAATTACAAAACCAAACTATTCACTTTCTTGATTTGATTATTAAGAAGTCACCAAATGGGTGTTTAAACACTGAGGTCTACAGGAAATAGACTTCAACTAACAGTTATCTTCACTGGGAAAGTTGGCACTCTGTCCCCCTGAAAAGGGGTATCCCATACGGACAGTATCTTCGGGCGCGAAGAAACTGTTCGACTGAAGCAAGCTTTATATCAGAAAGTAAGGAACTGTATGGAAGATTTAGAGAACGAGGGTATTCTCATGCCCTCCTTAGAAAGTCCTTTAACAAGGCCAAAATACATAAGCGGGAAGATTTGTTGAAACCTAAGTCGACTGAAACACAAAAATTGGTCAGATGTATTGGAACCTTTGACAGAGCCTCATCTGAGATAAAATCAATTCTAGGTAAACATTGGAGTATTCTTATGACAGATAAGGACTTACAAGGGGTCATAAACCCATACCCAAACATAACTTACCGTCGGGGGCAGAAAGATCTATTAGTCCATAGTCATCATCAGGACCAACGACCTCAGAAACAACTGGATAGCAATCCTGGTTCGGTACCATGCAATGATTGTAGTTTTTGTAGATTTATTTACAAGACCAAATCCTTTATGAACCCCTATGATGGAAAAAATTATGAAATTAGACAGAGAATTACATGCAAGTCCAAAGGGGTGATATATGTGGCTAGTTGTACCTGTCCAAAGCTCTATGTAGGTAAAACTACACAAGAACTAAGGCGACGGATATCAGGACACCTTAGTGCTATTAGTACCAAAAAGGATACCTCTATTTCTAGACATGTCCGACACCAACATAACGGGAAACTGGATGTCCTGAATTTTTGGGGAATAGAGAAACTATCCCTTGGACCTAGAGGTGGTAATTTAGACAAAAAACTCCTTCAAGTTGAAGCAAGGTGGATAGAGAGACTAAATACTATGAATCCAGTGGGCCTAAATCAAGGGTTTTCCTTCAGTGCTTTCCTCTAAATAACACCCCACAGGGAACAATGAGTTATTTCATTTAGATATATTTATGAATAAATACCTAGGGACTGCCACTGTGTTTCCCCTAGGACATCTTGATGTATATACAAAGGGTTAATAGCTGTGGATTGCCTCAGTTTGAAAATGAACTTGAATTAAATATCTCTGAAAATAATAGTCTTTTAATAAATGTGGTGCAATTCTAGCATTGGACCTACTATTTCCAGCGTTATCTATTGTATTCAATTGAAGTTTTCGTATTGTATCTATACAAGTACTAATGTACACCATTGTAAAAGACTATTAATTCAAACATGTGCATGTTATCTGAAATATGCGCATCATGACTGCCCTGAAAATTCAATCACCTGAGTCATGCGCAGTTATCATTTTTTCTCAATGGCAGCGCCTAAGTCCGATGACATGCGCACATACTGTTGTGTGTTTGTGCTGTAAAACCAATCACTGAAGTCATGCGCAGTTATCACTCTTTTCTTAATGGTAGCGTCTAAGTCCGATGACATGCGCACATACCGCTTGCGTGCTTGTCTCGCAAAACCAATCACCGAAGTCATGCGCAGTAACTACTTACCTACTTTTTTCCATCGGCAGAATCTAAGTCGAAGAACATGCGCGAATAGTGATGCGGATGACGTATATCCTCACATGATGATCTGTGAGTCTTGTTAACACGTCACCATTTGGACGCACTTTTGGTGACGGCGCTTGCTATCACAGTGGTGTTTCCCTATAGGTAGCATCAGATGTCTTTCATTTACATTGCCCAATAAGGGAGCTGGAGCGGCCAGGGAGGGGTCTCCCCGATAATAAAGATCGCAATGTTTTGGCGCCCGGTTCCTTAGCTCAACCCCCTGAAGAAGCCACATACGTGGTGAAACATGTTGGGGAGCTAATAGGGTTTTTTCTTTTTAACTAAACGAGGTTGTGGTGCAGCAAGGGTTTAAGGTCCGTACTGCAGACGGATCCCCCATTTGAGCACTGGTGGAGATAACCAGTTCTCTTACACTGGCTTTGACGTTCTAAGACTGATCTTGTCACAATGTTGCGAAAATAGTGTTACTCTGTATACAATTGTAAATCAATCAACAGTGATATAAACATACAGAGCACCCTCCTCGCTGTTTTTAAAGGGTTTACTAGTTTGGCAAGAGGCATATTAAAATGCTCCCTTTTTATAAATGAATTGAATAAAGATTAAATTTTTTATTAGCCATAAACAGGACATTTTTTGGCCTTAACAGGTCATTATGTGTTGATTGCAAGTTGTCCACAGGTGGCTCATAGGGTGGGTTCCTGCACCAACAGCGGCCAGGTATCCAACTGTCCAGCCAGGGCACAGTTTTGGAGAACGAGGCAGATGATGATCAGTAGGAGGACCCCTGTTCACCACAGGTTGGCACCCAAATAAGCTCAAGGGCATCATTAGAGCATGGCTGGAGGGATACAGAGGACACAGACGATGCACCTCCCACCGAGGACAGCTTGTCCATGCATCTAGGTAGTCTGGCACACATGAGCAAATACATGCTGCAGTGCCTGCACAATGACCACCGAGTTGCCCACATTCTAACCGGTGCTGATTACTGTGTGGCCACCCTGCTGGATCCCCACTAAAAGGACAAAATGCTGTCCTTACTTCAGTCACTGGAGATTGAACGGAAGATGTGCGAGTACAAGCGAACGCTGGTAGAGGCGCTACTGATGGCATTCCCACCTGACAGGGGCTCAGTGGAAGCATCAGGTGGAGATAGTGAAGGAGGAGAAAGTCGCCAATGCAGCAGGGGCACCGTCAGAACCTCAGAAGGGAGGGTTAGCATGGCCAAAATGTGTAAAAGCTTTGTCTGCACATCACAATATACAGCACCACCATCTGAAGAGTCCCTGTGTGTTTTAAAACTTGCCTGCCTATTGAAGTCTCTGGCAGTTCGCCCGTTCGCGAACATTCAAGAAGTTCGCATTCGCCGTTAGCGAATGGAAAATTTTATGTTCATGGCATCTCTACTGTACACCAGTACAGGTGTACTGATGTTTTTTATTATGCACCGCAGAGCCTATCATCATGCCATTATTGATCGGGCACATAAAAAAGTATTACCTCTGGACAGAAAACCTTTAATTTTTCCACATACCAGGAAGATGTCTGACCCCCGCTCTCGCGGCCAACAAGCTACTACTTTTGTCACACAATATAGCCAAGAATATCCTGATATCTGCAAAATCATAAAAAAATATTTTCCTATTCTGGCTAGTGATGAGCAGTGGTCTGACATTGTGTCTGGAGGCGTTAGGTGTGCAGCTAAAAAAGCTACTACTGTGGGCAATCTAATTAGCCCGAGTTTGTTTCTTTCATCCAGTTCCAATAATTTGCAGCCTATTTGACTAAACTGTAAAGGCTGCTATAAATATGGACATCTAAGATGTATCTGTTGCTCTCACATTATGGTGAACAAAACCTACACATCTACCACCAACAACAATGAATTTGTTATACAATCATACATCAATTGCAACACCAAATATGTCATATATTTGATTACCTGTAATGTATGCCAACTTCAATATGTGGGATGCACAACGGACCCTTTAAAGAACAGAATTCGCAGACATCTCTCTGATGTTCCATTTTTTGACAAACGCAATGTTTCAGCCGTGAGTTCGCATTTTGCAATAGTCCATGCAGGGGACGTGTCGCACTTGCAGGCCCAAGGCATAGAAAGAGTCTCCTTACCGCTGAGAGGGGGAGATCATAGGAGGAAGCTTCTCAACAGAGTAGCTTTCTGGATTTTCAAATTGGGAACCAGACAGCCGCATGGTCTGAACAAGCGCCTAGATTTCATATTACAATATTGAGAGGACTCTCCTTCTATGCCTTTTCCTGGTTTGTAGTCAAGCAGATGTATATATATATATTTTTCCACCCACCATGATATGTCTTACATCATGCATTGTTCTGGGTTTCTCTTTCCTTTTTGTTTTTGGATTTGCTGCTGCTGTTTTTAATTATAATTATATTTTACATATACAGCTGTTTGTGTGTTTTTTAGACTTGCCTTTGTGTAATGGTGAGAGACTAATGAGAGGTCTGTGGTCTGCTGTGCCCTCCCCCCTTGCACAGGTGTTACCCGATGGGGCAGGGTATATCAGACTGATGTCCTCTCATTTAATTCACATATTTGAAATATACTATGGAGTTTATTTACTAATTATAATACACTATGGAGTTTATTTACTAACTAATAATAACTAATTATTATTATTATACTAATAATATAATATGAAGTACACGCCACTTGGGTTGACTTATATGCTTTGATTCTGTAATGTTTGGAATACACTAGCATATTGATTCATTATGCACTTTATTACACTGCTAAATTGATTATGTATGATTCCTCTCTATATACCTCACTTATGCACATGTCTCATTGCTTGAGAAAGTCCTCATTGTGTTGGGCTGAAACGTTGTGGTTTAGGTGAATAAAGTGGCCCACCACCTCTTTCACCATAAATGGATTGCTGCCTCATTTTTGCATTTGTTTGTATGGGCTCAACAACCCACAGCCTGGAGGGATTGCACCCACATCAACTTGACTAGTGCTGCTGCCTTTTTGATTCTACAGTTAAGGAGTTAATTAAAGTCATCACATATCACGCATATTTACTGGCTGCAATACAAAAAGTATTTTGTAGATGAGCCTTCTGAAGTATCAAATATTTACCTGTCTCATTAAGATTTATTTTTGCATCCAAACTCTACAAGAAATTCTTCCTTCTTTATGTAATCGCTTGGAAGCTAGGAGACATTCATCAGGTCCTAACTAGGGATGAGCGAACCCGAACTGGATAGTTCGGCTTCGTACCGAATTTTGGGGTGTTCGGGACCCGAACATTTTCAAAATAGTTCGGGTTCGTTGTTCGGCGATTTTATTCCCGCTCTCTGAAGGGCTGCACAACAGACAATCAGCTAGCATTTTACTTCTTGCCCTAAGAAACCATCACAGCCATGCCTTCTAATGGCATGGCTGTGATTGGCCAAGTGCAGCATGTGACCCAGCCTCTATTTAAGCTGGAGCCACGTAGCGCTGCACGTCACTCTGCTCTGATTAGTGTAGGGATAGGACGCAGCTGCTGTGAGGGCGAGATTAGGCAGGGAAAACTCAGCAAAAACACCTAATGAAGTGATCGATCTACAGCTGTGAAACATTAAACTTCTGCTAGTTAATTGCTCACTGGCTTTTAGGCTGCACAGAGCGTTTTTATGTCACTTTTTTCTGGAGTGATCGGCTGCCATTTTGTGTCTTTTGGTGCACAAGCTGCCAACAAGTCCATCAATCCATCAATACTAGGTTTTTTTTTTTTGCTATATCCTACATCAGGGGCTTGGCTGTGCTTATTGTCACCCGTAGAAACTCAGGATAGAAATTTCTATATTTTATTGAGGGCTTAAATTCAATTGCCAAAATAGCAATACCGTAAATCTGGTGTCCCAGCAGTGGCTGGCCAAGTTTAATAGTGTCCGGCAAAGGATAGATTTTTTTTCTGGGGTGAAATTCAACTGGCAAAATAGCAATACCGTAAATCTGGTGTCCCAGCAGTGGCTGCCCAAGTTTAACACTGGGTTCAGACCTGAGCGTTTTAAAGCCTAGCGTTTTTGGTGCGTTCAAGACTTGCATATAGGCGCGTTTTTTCAAGCGTTTTGGTAAATAGTGTAGGCGCGTTTGACGCGCGTTTATGTGATTGACTGCATAGTTGGCCAATGACCTATGATATAGTTTGGCCAATTTGAGTGCTTTAGAGGTGTGACATTCCATGGTGGCTGATTCAGCATGTTGCAAACTTTGTAAAACGAGCATCCATAGGCGCGTTTTACGCTGCACAAACGCCTGAACAACACGCCTATCGCGTTTCCCATTGAAGTATATTGGCACCAAACGCTCAAAAAAAGCCCGAATTAACGCGAACATACTTGCTTATGCGTCGGACGTTTATAGGCGCCTACGAACGCGCATAAAAACGCGCAAGTGTGAACCACCCTCATTGAAATGCATGGTTCCTTTACTGTTGTGCGTTTTTATGTGCGTTCAAAAGCGGCGTTTTACGCGAAAGTGTGAACTGAGTGTAATAGTGTCCGGCAAAGGATTTATTATTTTCTGGTGTGAAATTCAGTTGCCAAAATAGCAATACCGTAAATCTGGTGTCCCAGCTGTGACTGGACAAGTTTAATATTGTCCGGCGATGGATATATTTTTTTCTGGGGTGAAATTCAATTGCTAAAATAGCAATACCATAAATCAGTGGTTTCAGCTGTGGCTGGTCAAGTTTAATAGCAAAGGATAGATTTTTTTCTAGGGTGAAATTCAATTGACAAAATAGCAATCCCCTAAATCTGGTGTACCAGCAGTGGCTGGCCAAGTTTAATAGGGTCCAGCGAAGGATATATTTTTTTCTGGGGTGAATTTCAATTGCCAAAATAGCAATACCGTAAATCTGGTATTCCAGCAGTGGCGGGCCAATTTTAATAGTGTCCATCAATGGATTTATTATTTTCTGGTGTGAAATTCAGTTGCCAAAATAGAAATACAGTAAATCTGGTATTCCAGCTGTGACTGGACAAGTTTAATAGTGTCCGGCAAAGGATATATTTTTTTCTAGGGTGAAATTCAATTGCCAAAATAGCAATACTGTAAGTCTGGTGTCCCAGCAGTGGCTGGCCAAGTTTAATAGTGTCCGGCGAAGGATATATTATTTTCTAGGGTGAATTTCAATTGCCAAAATAGCAATACCGTAAATCTGGTATTCCAGCAGTGGCTGGCCAAGTTTAATAGTGTCCGTCAATGGATTTATTATTTTCTGCGGTGAAATTCAGTTTCCAAAATAGAAATACAGTAAATCTAGTGTTCCAGCTGTGACTGGACAAGTTTAATAGTGTCCGGAAAAGGATATGATTTTTTCTGGGGTGAAATTCAATTGCCAAAATAGCAATACCATAAATCAGTGGTTTCAGCTGTGGCTGGCCAAGTTTAATAGTCTCCGTCAAAGGATTTATTATTTTCTGCAGTGATATTCAGTTGCCAAAATAGAAATACAGTAAATCTGGTGTTCCAGCTTGACTGGACAAGTTTAATAGTATCCGTCAAAGGATAGCTTTTGTTCTTGGGTGAAATTCACTTGCCAATATAGCAATACCCTGAATCTGGTGTTCCAGCTGTTGCAGGCCAAGTGTTAATCTGTCCGTAAAAGGGTATATTACACTCTGCGTGCATCTCCAAGTATATTTCTTTCCGTAAAAGGGTATATTACAAAAAGTGTTTGATTACAATTGCTGAAAGTATTATACTGTAAATCTGCACGCACTATTGTGCATCACCAAGTGTATTACACTCATGGTGTATATACAACTCATGGTGTATTACACTCATGGTGTATATACAATTGCTGAAGGCATAATCCTACATATTTTTTCACACACTACTGTGCATCTCCAAGTGTAAATCTGTCCACAAAAGGATACCTTTCATCCAGGGCCTAAATACTAGGCCTACAATTGATATTCCCCTAAATCAGTGGTTACTGCTGTGCCTAGATTAGTGTAATACGCTACATAAATAAATAGACAGATAGTGTTAGGTGTCCGTAAAAAAAGTCCTGAATTTGAAATCAATACATTGGGCCAAATATTTTTTTTCTATTGTGGTGCTTGGTGAACGGTAACAATGAGGAAAACATCTAGTAAGAAACGCGGACGAGGTCGTGGTGGTGTTAGTAGACCCTCTGGTGGTGGAAGAGGACATGGCCATTCTGCCACAGCCACACGTCCTAGTGAACCAACTACCTCAGGTTCCAGTACCCGCTAGAATTTACAGCGATATTTGGTGGGGCCCAATGCCGTTCTAAGGATGTTAAGGCCTGAGCAAGTACAGGCGCTAGTCAATTGGGTGGCCGACAGTGGATCCAGCACGTTCAGAACATTATCTCCCACAAAGTCTTCTGCAGAAAGCGCACAGGTGGCGCCGGAAGACCAAGCCCATCAGTCTGTCATATCACGCCCATACATATCAGGGAAACTGTTAGAGCCTCAAGTTATGCAGAAGTCTCTGATGCTGTTTGAAGACTCTGCTGGCAAGGTTTCCTAAGGGAATCCACCTAGCCCTTCCCCAGTGGTGGAAGACATAGAATGCACTGATGCACAACCACTTATGTATCCTGATGATGAGGACATGGGAATACCACGTCATCGGAGTCTGCACGTTTCTGATAATGACATAACACAGGTGCCAACTACTGCGTCTTTCTGCAGTGTGCAGATAGAACAAGAGATCAGGGAGGAAGACTCTGTGGAAGACGATGCAGGGGATGATGAAGTCCTAGACCCCACATGGAATGAAGGTCATGCCACTGACTTTCATAGTTTAGAGTAAGAGGCAGTGGTGAGACAGAGCCAACAGCGTAGCAAAAGAGGGAGCAGTGGGCAAAAGCAGAACAGCCGCCGCCAAGAGAGTTCGTCTGCTACTGGCCACCGCCACCAGGGACCGAGCACCCCAAAGGCAGCTTCAAGGAGTTCCCTGGCATGGCACTTCTTTAAACAATGTGCTGACGACACGACCCGAGTGGTTTTCATGCTGTGCCATCAGAGCCTGAAGCAAGGCATTAACGTTCTGAACCTTAGCACAACCTGCATGACCAGGCATCTACATGCAAAGCATGAACTGCAGTGGAGTAAACACCTTGAAAGCAAGGAACTCACTCAGGCTCCCCCTGCTCCCTCTTCTGCTGCTGCCTCGGCCTCTTCCTCCGCCTTGGGAGGAACGTTGACACCTGCCACCCACCAAACAGAGGATGAGCCACCGACACCACCACCTGCGTCACCAAGCATCTCCACCATCTCACACGGCAGCGTTCAGCTCTCCATCTCACAAACCTTGGAGAAAAAGCGTAAATTCCCACTGTGGTAAGGTGCAGGGTGCCGTCGTGGATGGCAGGTATGTGTCACCGAGGTTCATAGCCTCGGTGAGGTAAGAGCCCGTTTTTGTTGATGTCAGCAGCAGCTAGTGCTACTGACAGAGTTTAAATAGCATGGCTGCAAAGCCGATCCGGGCCGGCTCTTACCGGGAGCAGCTAAAGTGTAGGGTGGGTGGCTGCTCCCCACGACCCAGTCCTGGTTTTGGGCTGGGTTTAAAAGCTCAGCCAGCTCAGCAGCTGGAGGCTGTGATTATCCTGGAGCTGCTAACAGGGCTGAGGAGTTCTCTGTCCTGGAGGAAAGAGCTCAGCAAGGAGGTGTTTTGTTCCTGGCTACCTGAAGCTGGATTCTCCTGCGGCTGGGCCGACAGCGTGGTGCGAACCTGCACCTACACCTCCCAGGTGACTGAACCTGTGTTGGCCTGTTTTTGTTTTGCCACGTTATTTCCGTTGTGTGTGAACTGTCACCAAAGAGACTGTTTTTCATTTATGGTGTGCAAGTGTGAATAAAACACTGTTTGTTGCACAATCTGGACTCCTTGTTTTGCCTCTAAACTGCACCCGCACCGCTATCTACCAGAGCGACTCCCCACATTTGGTGGAGGATGCGGGCATGCGCAGTGAGGCTGGCGTGAACGCCGAAGTTTTGTTTTTCTAAAGTGCATGGAATATATTAAGCCAGCAAAGCTGCAAGCAGGAGTTTCTGGCAACATGGAGGCTGCTGTGAAGGCTCTCATAGAGGCTAACGTGCAGCAGCGGGAGACCAACCAACTACTGCTACAACATGTGATGGCGTTACAGGCGGCAGGAGCGTCCCACCACGTCCATGATGCCCGGAAAGCGGTCCGTGCGGCGATCCCAAAATGACCCCCGCAGACGACGTTGAGACGTACCTGGCGGTTTTTGAGAAGGTCGCCGTGAGGGAAAAGTTACCCGTGACCAGTGGGCCGAGGTGGTTGCTCCGTTCCTGGCATCCGGACCCCAGCAAGTTTTTTTGATTTGGCAGACGACCAGGCTGCTGACTATTCCACGGTGAAGGGGAGATCCTGGCCAGACTGGGGGTAAGCGTGTTGGTCCGGGCTCAGCGGGTCCACCAGTGGGACTTCAAAGTGGCTGAACCCGCCAGGCCGCAGTACTATGAGTTGCTGCACAGGTTGCAAAAATGGCTGCAGCCTGAGGTTCTAAGTCCGACTGCTATGCTGGACCGGCTGCTGGCTGACATGTTTTGGAGGGCCTTGCCTTACCCCCTTCAACACTGGATCGGCCAGGTATCCCCACCAATGCCCTTGAGATGGTCGACCTGGTGGAGCGATATGAGGCCACCAGAAACCTGCAGGGGGTTCTTTTGGGAGAGGGCCAGTCAAACCCGGAAATCTCCACCCCAGTCCGGCGGCCGGCCAAACCCGCCCGGGATGTACCTCTTGCAGATCCGTCCCCAGTGGTCTGCTGGCAGTGTCGGGAGCCTGGACACATAAGGGCCAACTGTCCACAGTGGGGGAACCCATGGAGACTAATTATGGGTACCGGGCTTCCATGTATGCCCGGAGACTGTGTGCGACCGGCATCCCGGGACAATAGACAATCGTCATCTGTGCCAGGTGCAAGTCGGGGATAACCTGGCAGTGGCGCTGTTGGACTCAGGGAGCCTGGTAACCCTGGTAAGTGCTGCCCTGGTACAGCCCACCCAGTATACGGGCCGGACAGTGGGTGTGGTGTGCATACACGGAGACTTAAAGGACTATCCCACTGCTGTAATGTCTCTGTCCACGGCGGTCGGCACCTGGACTTGTGAAGTGGCGATCTCCACAAAGCTGCCCTATGAACTAATAATTGGGAGAGACTTCCCTGGTTTTCCGTCACTGTGGCCTGAGATGAAAGTGACTAATAGCCCTGAGACAGGGGTAACCCTAGCAGAGTGGCCTGATACCCCTGGAAGGCCAGAACCCTGGGAGCCCGAGTCTGAAGGGCCAGCGGTAGGGAGTGACCACTGCTGCAGCGGTAGTGGGGAGACAACCCCACTGAGTGTAATGGTGGGAGACACGGAGGACTTGCCACCGGGACCTGAGTTGGCAGACCTCAATGTCTCCGGGGAAAATTTTGGGACCGCACAACACCGGGACCAAACCCTAACCAGGGCCTGGGAGAATGTGCTGGAAATTGATGGTAAACCCCAGAAACCAGGGGCTGAATTAATGTTCCCACGATTTATTGTTCTGCAGGATATGTTGTATCGGGTGAACCAAATCCGAGGTGAACCTGTTGAACAGTTGGTGGTGCCCACAGCGTATCGCAAGCTTGTCATGGAGCTTGCCCACCAACATGTTCTTGGGGGACACCTGGGGTGGCAGAAAACCCAGGACCGCATACTGCAGCGGTTTTATTGGCCCAGTGTGTTCAAGGAAGTAGAAAATTATTGTAAGTCCTGTCCAACCTGTCAGGTAACTAGCCCCCAGCCACATTTCCGTAGTCCTCTGGTACCTCTGCCAATTATTGAAGTACCGTTTGAGCGAATTGCTATGGATTTAATTGGGCCTGTACCAAAGTCTGCTAGGGGCCACCAACACATTCTGGTAGTTCTCGACTATGCCACTCGGTATCCGGAGGCGGTGCCTCTGCGACATACCTCAGCTAAGCTCATTGCCAAAGAGTTAATGGAGATGTTTTCCCGTGTGGGCCTGCCAAAGAGGTTCTGACAGACCAAGGGACCCCTTTTATGTCCAAAGTAATGAAGGAACTGTGTAAATTGTTGCGTATAAAGCAGTTACGGACGTCCGTTTACCATCCGCAAACAGACGGTCTTGTTGAGAGGTTTAACCAAACTCTAAAGAATATGTTAAAAGGGTGGTGTCTAGAGATGGGAAGGACTGGGACCTGCTTCTGCCCTATCTCATGTTCGCAGTGCGAGAGGTACCCCAGGCCTCTACTGGGTTCTCGCCCTTCGAACTGCTTTATGGCAGACACCCTCGGGGCCTGTTGGATATCGCCAAGGAAGCATGGGAACAACAGCCTGTCCCCCACAAAAGTGTCATTGAGTATGTCACCCAGATGCAGGAACGGATAGAAAGGGTGTTGCCGTTGGTCCGGGAGCATATGGAGGCAGCGCAACAAGCCCAGAGTAGGGTGTATAATCGTCAGGCTCGAGTGCAGGGCTTCAATCCGGGAGATCGAGTGTTGGTTCTGGTACCCACCCTTGACAGCAAATTCCTAGCTAGGTGGCAGGGCCCCTATGAGGTGGTCGAGAAGGTAGGGAAGTAAATTACAAAGTACACCAGCCAGGGCGGCGCAAGCCGGAGCAGGTGTACCATGTGAATTTGCTAAAGCCGTGGAAAGATAGGGACACGGCCGACGACCACAGCCCCGGCCAGGGCTTCTAGGTGAAAGGGTCCAGCCCCACAGTTCGAGGCCTGTGAAGCCGTAACCACGGTAAAAATTGCAGACAGCCTGTCTTCCACACAAGTTCAGGAAGTCAGGGAGTTCCTCAGTCGGAACACGGATGTGTTCTCGGACCTCCCTGGCCGCACGTCTCTCATCCGACATGACATCGTCACTGAGCCTCAGGCCAAGGTCCGGTTAAAACCATACCGGGTACCCGAGGCTCGGCGGCGGGCCATCGCGGAGGAAGTGCAGTTAATGTTGAAGCTCGATGTCATTGAGGAGTCGAAAAGTGAGTGGGCCAGTCCCATAGTCCTAATACCCAAGCCGGATGGGACGTTGCGGTTCTGCAACGACTTTCGCAAGTTAAATGAAGTATCCAAGTTTGACGCGTATCCCATGCCCCGAGTAGGCGAGCTTGTTGAAAATTTAGGACAAGCCCGTTATTTTTCTGTGCTGGACCTCACTAAAGGGTACTGGCAGGTACCCTTAACGGAGGCGGCTAAGGAAAAACCGCGTTTGTTACCCCGCAGGGCCTGTATCACTACAAGGTGTTACCCTTTGGCCTGCATGGCGCCCCGCCACTTTCCAGAGGTTAATGGACATAGTGCTGCGACCACATCGTCGGTGCGCCTCGGCCTACTTAGATGATGTAGTCATCCACAGCACCGACTGGGAAAGCCATTTACCCAAGGTGCAGGCGGTAGTGGATGCCCTGAGGAAAGCTGGACTAACCGCCAATCCAAAAAGTGTGCGATTGGGTTGGAAGAGACCAAATATCTGGGATATGTAGTTGGGCGGGAGTCATCAAACCTCAGGTAACTAAGGTAGAGGCCATTCGTAGCTGGCCCCGACCGGTCACCACCAGGCAGGTAAAGTCGTTCCTGGGGATTGTAGGATACTACATGAGGTTTGTGCCCCACTTTGCCACAATAGCAGCGCCATTGACAGACCTGTTGAAGGGACGAAAGTCTGGGAGGGTTAGCTGGAGTGAGAAGGCGGAGGAGGCTTTCTCCGCGTTGAAGTCGGCCCTGTGTGGGTCCCCGGTTTTGGTGACACCCGACTTCAACAAGGAGTTTGTCGTACAGACCGACGCCTCGGAGGTAGGCCTCGGTGCGGTACTGTCGCAGGAGGTCAACGGGGAAGAACATCCCGTTGTCTTCCTGAGCCGTAAGCTCAGTCCCGCCGAGTCCAGATATAGTATAGTGGAGAGGAGTGCCTGGCTATCAAGTGGGCACTCGAATCTCTCCGCTACTACCTGTTAGGGAGGAGGTTCCGTCTGGTGACCGACCATTCCCCCTCAAATGGATGAGTCAGGCCAAGGAGAGGAATGCTCGGGTCACCAGGTGGTTCCTATCCCTTCAAAATTTCAAGTTCTCCGTGGAACATAGGGCAGGTCGCTTGCAGGAAATGCAGATGCCCTTTCCGCGTCCACTGCCTCACATGTGTCCACCCCTCAGGGTTGAACAAAGGGGGTGTGTGGTAAGGTGCAGGGTGCCGTCGTGGATGGCAGGTATGTGTCACCGAGGTTCATAGCCTCGGTGAGGTAAGAGCCCGTTTTGTTGATGTCAGCAGCAGCTAGTGCTACTGACAGAGTTTAAATAGCATGGCTGCAAAGCCGATCCGGACCGGCTCTTACCGGGAGCAGCTAAAGTGTAGGGTGGGTGGCTGCTCCCCACGACCCAGTCCTGGTTTTGGGCTGGGTTTAAAAGCTCAGCCAGCTCAGCAGCTGGAGGCTGTGATTATCCTGGAGCTGCTAACAGGGCTGAGGAGTTCTCTGTCCTGGAGGAAAGAGCTCAGCAAGGAGGTGTTTTGTTCCTGGCTACCTGAAGCTGGATTCTCCTGCGGCTGGGCCGACAGCGTGGTGCGAACCTGCACCTACACCTCCCAGGTGACTGAACCTGTGTTGGCCTGTTTTTGTTTTGCCACGTTATTTCCGTTGTGTGTGAACTGTCACCAAAGAGAATGTTTTTCATTTATGGTGTGCAAGTGTGAATAAAACACTGTTTGTTGCACAATCTGGACTCCTTGTTTTGCCTCTAAACTGCACCCGCACCGCTATCTACCAGAGCGACTCCCCACACCACCTAGCCACCCTCGAGCCCTGGGCCTGAATGCCAGCATTTCTAAACTACTGGCCTTTGAAATGCTGTCATTCAGGCTGGTGGACACAGACAGCTTCAAACAGCTGATGGCGATGGCTGTCCCACAGTATGTTGTTCCCAGCCGCCACTACTTCCCTAAGACAGCCGTGCCTTCCCTGCACAACCAAGCATCCGATAAAATCAAGTGTGCACTGCGCAACACCATCTGTGGTAAGTTCCACCTAACCACAGATACGTGGACCAGTAAGCACGGCCAGGAACGCTATATCTCCCTAACTGCACACTGGGTAAATGTGGTGGCGGCTGAGTCCCAGACGGAGAGTTCTTTGCTGCATGTCCTTCCACCGTCAAGGATCGCAGGGCATCATTCTTTGCCTCCTGTAGCCTCCTCCTCCTACTCGGCTTCCTCCTCCTCTACTTCCACCTGCTCATCCCGTCAGCCACACACCTTCACCACCAACTTCAGCACAGCCCGTGGTAAACGTTAGCAGGCCTTTCTTAAACTCATATGTTTGAGGGACAGGCCCCATACCGCGCAGTGGCGGGGTATTGTACAACAGACCGACCATCGGTTGCTACCGGTGGGCCTCAAGCCCGGCCTGGTGGTGTGTGATAATGGGCGAAATCTCGTCGCAGCTCTGGGACTAGCCGGTTTGACGCACATCCCTTGCCTGGCGCATGTGCTGAATTTGGTGGTACAGAAGTTCATTCACAACTACCCCGACATGTCAGAGCTGCTGCATAAAGTGCGGGCCGTCTGTGCGCACTTCCGGCGTTCACATCCTGCTGCTACTCGCCTGTCTGCGCTACAGCGTAACTTCGGCCTTCCCGATCACCGCCTCATATGCGACGTGCCCACCAGGTGGAACTCCACCTTGCACATGCTGGAGAGACTGTGCGAGCATCAGCAGGCCATAGTGGAGTTTCAGCTGCAGCACACATGGGTCAGTCGCACTGCGGAATAGCACCACTTCACCACCAATGACTGGGCCTCCATGCGAGACCTGTTGCGCTGTTTCGAGTACTCCACCAACATGGCCAGTAGCGATGACGCCGTTATCAGCGTTACAATACCACTTCTATGTCTCCTTGAGAAAACAAGGAATGATGGAAGAGGAGGTGGTCCAGGAGGAGGAGGATGAGGGGTCATTTTTAGCACTTTCAGGCCAGTCTGTTAGAAGTGCCTCAGAGGGAGGTTTTTTGCACTGGAAAGTGGCCAAATACAAATGTGGCCAGCTAGGGCCCACTACTGGAGGACGAGGAGGATGAGGAGGAGGTGGAGGAGGATGAGGTTGAAGCAGCTTTACAGCGGGGTGGCATCCAACACAGCTCAGGCCCATCACTGGTGCATGGCTGGTGGGATACGGAGGACGATGACAATACGCCTCCCACAGAAGACAGCTTGTCCTTACCTCTGGGAAGCCTGGCACACATGAGCGACTACATGCTGCAGTGCCAGCGCAATGACATCAGAGTTGCCCACACGTTTGCGGACTACTGGGTTGCCACCCTGCTGGATCCCCGGTACAAAGACAATGTGCCCACCTTACTTCCTGCACTGGAGCGTGATAGGAAGATGCGCAAGTACAAGCGCACGATGGTAGACGCGCTCCTGAGAGCATTCCCAAATGTCACAGGGGAACAAGTAGAAGCCCAAGGTGAAGGCGGAGGAGGAGCAAGAGGTTGCCAAAGCAGCTGTGTCATGGCCAGCTCCTCTGAGGGCAGGGTTAGCATGGCAGAAATGTGGAAAAGTTTTGTCACCACGCCACAGCTAACTGCACCACCACCTGATACAGAACGTGTTAGCAGGAGGCAGCATTTCACTAACATGGTTGAACAGTACGTCTGCACACCCCTCCACGTACTGACTGATGGTTCGGCCCCATTCAACTTCTGGGTCTCCAAATTGTCCACGTGGCCAGAGCTAGCCTTTTATGCCTTGGAGGTGCTGGCCTGCCCCGGGGCTAGCGTTTTGTCTGAACGTGTATTCAGCACAGCAGGGGGCGTCATTTCTGACAAAGGCACCCGCCTGTCCACAGCCAACGTGGACAAGCTGACGTTCATAAAAATGAACCAGGCATGGATCCCAAAGGACCTGTCCATCTCTTGTGCAGAATAGATATTTATAACTGCCTCCCCCCTCAACCATATATTCTTGTACTTCGGGGCACTTCTTTATTGAATCCTCTTTTTTTAATTTTACCATTATATTGCGGTGCAACCAAAAGTTGAATGAACATCTCCTCCGTCTAGATGCCAGGGGCCTAATTATCTGAAAGTGGCCTGTTCCAGTGGTGGGTGAAATGAAGCCTGATTCTCTGCTATGCGACCTCTGTCCTCTGTCTGTGTGCCGTGGGCTAAATATCTGGAAGTGGCCTTCTCTATTGCTGGGTTACATGAAGCCTGATTCTCTGCTATGCGACCTCTCTCCTCTGTCTGGGTGACAGGGGCCTAATTATCAAAAAGTGGCCTTCTCCATTCGTGGGTGACATGACGCCTGATTCTCTGCTATGCGACCTCTGTGCTCTGTCTGGGTGCTGGGGCCTAAAAAAATGAAAGTGGCCTTCTCCATTGGTTGGTGACTTGAAGCCTGATTCTCTGCTATGGGACCTCTCTCCAATTGATATTGCTTAATTTTTATTTATTTTATTTTAGTTTAATTCATTTCCCTATCCACATTTGTTTGCAGGGGATTTACCTACAATTTGTTGCCTTTTGCAGCCCTCTAGCCCTTTCCTGGATTATTTTACAGCCTTTTTAGTGCCCAAAAGTTCAGGTCCCCATTGACTTCAATGGGGTTCGGGATGAAGTTCGGGTCGAGTTCGGATCCCGAACTTCTTGAACCTGAACATCCAGGTGTTCGCTCAACTCTAGTCCTAACGTAATATATAATATAATTTATTATACTTTTATTGGGCAAAACAAAAATGCTTTATCAAAATGAAGCTTTACATCAGACTAATACGAAAGTGAGGTATACCTAAAAAAAATGTGTGCAAGAACTAAGTTTATGAAAATATAAAATTCATCTTTATTATAGTTAAAGATAAGCTAATTTCTCAAAAATTCGATTCGGCTGGTTTACCAAGCCTTCCGAAAAAATTTGCTTCAATCTGAAAATATCACGATAAAAAATGGCTATTTCTGGGCTACAGAGAGCCTTTATAGGGGTGTAGAACACTTTGCCTTGCAGTAACACACAAAGGGAGTGTGCTGAGGTAGTGAAATAATAATGTGAGTCAGTATGACATGCAGATGACAGGCGTCGCTATTAGAATCACTGCACACTTCACTTATTTGGGTAGTCACAGGGCCAAAACTGACCAAATAACTCAAGTATGAACTCAGCCTTACAGGTCAATGCACTCCTTTTACACCCTCGTCAGCTATTTCCACATAGATGTCTACAGAACCTATTCTATTAAATACTTATACAAGGACAGACCCACCCACCCCACCACCCCCCGCGACAGAGTGGAGAGGGTGTTAGCAGTAAGTTTGTGTTGACTTCACTGATTATTTTGCCCTTCCTCTGATCCGTCAGAACAATAACCCACAAAAACGTATCCTGTCTGGGGAGCATACACATTCACTTGGTCGGCATTTGCTCAATAGTCCATCAGTATTGCTAGTGCACAAAATAATGATTTCATAATGTTAAATCCGGTGTCTTTATGAGAAATCTGCAGCATGGGTGCCCCGTGTTGACTTCTACACACTTTAAAAATAATCCTTCAGCGGGGCGAATAGATGCCGGATGACCAGGACCCTCCATGACCTTCCAAGGAGCAGCTGTCGAAGACCCTCTCCATCTCCGTGCACCACAGGATGCCCTCGTCATTTCCATGATGACTGGGAATCCGCGATGTTTTCACCGGACGAAGAGGGCGGGGGGACCTGGTTGGTTGGTTTGAATCTTGACTAACTTCACAACTCTTCTGGGCTTCAAGCAATCTTAAAGCTTTGTCTTCTTCTCATTGTCCAGCTCCTAGTAGAGGCTTGTTCATGCCAGGCAGGTTTACCCAGGAGTATCTTGGTCGATGAGCAGCCAATTCTGCACTTGCATAAATCTTGACAGGATTCGTCTCCAGGTAGAGAGGAATTTTTTACTTGGCATGCTTTCTCCATCACAACACCATGTTGTTGAATAAACAGACTGGCTGATTCTCTCCTGTAGTAGTCAAAAAGGAAATTTTATTAGTAAATGTATTAAATACTTTATTTTTAAATGAATTATATATAATAAGGATGCCCTCCTTTTAATTTCCCTTATGGGAACCCGTGATGTTTTCCCTGACGAAGAGACCGGGCCTGGTTTTAATCTTGATTAAATTTGTGACTCTACCGGGCTCCAAGCTATCTTTACGCTTTGTCTTTACATTGTCTGTAGCTACTAGATGCCTGTTCATGCCAGGCAGGTTGCCCTCCAGAAGTATCTTGGTCGATGAGCAGCCAATACCGCAGTTGCAGCAATCTTGACAGAATTTGTCTACCGGTGGAGAGGAATAGTATTGAGCGGCAGTGGCTATATTTGAATTTGTGGTTATTTTCTTGATTGCGAAAAATCGTCAATGTAATATTTGCATAATGCGCGCGCAATACAGAGGTCACTTTGGGTACATTTTTCAAGCTGGTAGAAGTTTACTGAGACTGGAGATAATGGTTGGCATGGCAGAATATTACAATAGCTTTATATGCAGGTAGAGTGCTCCAATATATATTTGCGAAAATCAACAATTAATGATGCGCATATTTTTGCGCAATACGTGCAACTGGGTGACATCACAGCACTATGTATGTATGGACAGCCAAACCTATCACACTACCTAACACCCTGCACTCGAACCTATCAGCTACACTATAAATCAATGTAACCTACACTGACTATCCCCCCCCCCTATCTGAATTATATATTCAAGTTAACTGTCTAATCTATATACAGTAAAGCACAGAACACTCTCTCAGAACTCAATTACACTACAGAAAATGGCTGCTGCGGAGGTTCCTTATATAGAAAGGGGTAGGCAACTTTCCTATTGGTTGCTAGGGATGTTGCTAAGCTTAGACAAAGACTGATCGTTTCGACATAGACGTCTACAGAACCTGTTGTATTAAACGCTTATACAAGCAGAGCCCTCCGACAGAGTGAAGAGGGTGTCAGCAGTAAGTTTTTGTTGACGTCACTGATTAATTTGCCCTTCCTGTGATCTGTCAGAAGAATAACCCACAAAAAACGGATCCTGTCTCGGGAGCAGTATTTGTAATGCCAAAAAAAACAGGAGTGGATCTAAAACAGAGATGACACGTGAAGGTAATATTTGCATGTCTATTGTGTTTTGTACTCACTCCTGCTTTTGGCTACTAAATCGTAAGCCAATTCTGAGGGGACCATAGAGGCCTTACAGCTGCTACACAGACAGGATCCGTTGTGCATCTCAATTTTCCTTCCTTCTGACCATTCAGAAGAAAGGTCAAATAAATGGTGATTTTAAGAAGCCCTAATAAGGACAAAAGTGACCCCATCATAGAATTGGGAGGGTGGTAACAGCATTAGAAGTCCACAGAGGGGCCCTATGACATAGTGGTGAGGTGGAAGCAGCATGAGGAGACCATAAAGTGGTACAATGAACAGGGTCTGTAGGTGGCGCCAGCATCAGGAGGCCACAGAGTCGCACAATGACAAAGTGTGGAGGTGACAGCAGCAGTATGATTAGGCCACAGAGTGGCATGGTGAGTTGACATAGTGTGGACATGGCAGCAACAGCAGCAGCATGATACCACAGAGTGGCAAGGTGACATAGTGTGGACATAAGTTTAGAAAAAGTGATACAAAGAACCCGTGGAGCGCCAGAAACTACAAAGGCAAAGAGAGATTGGTTGGAATAGATGAAAAGGTGGGCAAATTGGTAGATGTTTTCGTGGTAGAAGTGTCGGTAAGAACACAGGTGAGTATTTAGATGAATGATGTTACATTAAAATAATAATCAAGCTTGGCATAACTTGACCAATGGAATCAATAAAATTGATAGAGTCATTAAAAACCAATAATACAACACTGGTGGTTGTTAGAGTTGTACTTACTTCACCGGGGGGGAAGTGCAAGATAACGCTCAAGACACTTGCACTTTAATCCCCCTCGCCGAGGTCGCCTGTAGATAGTCAGTCCACCGGATGGTCCCAAATGATGAACCGGGAGCCTCGCTTATAGATCAGCTGGTCTTTATTGATGTATAAGAGCTTGACTCGTTTCGGGGGTTAAGTACAGTTCCCCTTCCTCAGGAGCAGGGTATTAAATACATGTGCTGTTTCAGATATATATATAGTATTCCAAAAGTAAAGGTAGGGAAGGCACATGGCCTCTCAAACAGGAAGTCCTGCCCCCTACTATGCCTAAGGTCAAAACATGTGCAGAAAGAAACATTTTATAAAAATAATTATTTTGTCCCCATTATCTAAATACACAAGTTATATAGACAGGTTATATTTTCCCATGTGTGTTTATCTCAATGCGATTAATACAGGTTATATTAATCGCATTACGATTACAACTTAGATCTCAGTTCCTAATGGTTGAATTGCTAGAATTGATAAATATAACGAATATAGCGCTATATTCTCAATCTTCGTTATATTCTAGCAATACAACAACCATTAGGAACTCAGCTCTAAGTCAAATTCGCAATGCGATTAATACAGGTTATATTAATCGCATTGCGATTACAACTACTAACACTGCAGCTTCAGAATGAAACTAAGATGATGCTGTCCTTGCTTTTTGATAGGAGGTGGGAGGGTCTGGGAGGGAGGGTATGCTGATTGGCTGGAATGTGTCTGCTGACTGTGAGGTACAGGGTCAAAGTTTGCTCAATGATAAAGTATAGGGGCGAACACCAACATCCCAAATGTTCGCCGGCCGCGGAGGACGCGAACAAGCTATGTTCGCCGGGAACCGTTCGCCGGCGAATAGTTCGGGACATCTCTAGTACTAAATATAGAGGGGTCCCTATGTATAATAGAGGGGAGGTTCAGATGGGTATACTTATATGAATACATGTGGAATATAAAATATGGGGGCATGTGTGTGTATATTTAGGGATACAGGTATATGAGAGCACATGACCATAGATACAATAAATAAATACATATAAATATAAATTGGTACATGAATAAATAATTGATGCAAAAATAGATATAAAAATAGATATTAATAGATATTTTTGCATCTATTTATTTTTATTCGCATCATATTCATCATATATTCGTTATTTCGCAACATTCGTTATTTCGCATTCAATATCATGACTTGCGATTAATTTTTCAAGTTATATTCGCGTGCGCACATAATCTATTCGTTATTCGTGAATCTGTGACATTTTCGTATGCACATTTGCACAGAAGGGTGTGGCTTCTGTTGCAAGGCGGATCGCACAAGTTTGTAGGCCTGTGGATTGGAAGTAATTCAGCAAACAAAAAATAGTTGAAAACTTCGGCAGGGGAGAAAATCTTGACTAAAGTAAGTAATTATGCTAAAATTACTTCTACTACATTCCTGTGTGTAAATATTTAGTAATGTAAAATAATTTAAAAACTTGGTTCTTGTTGGAATAAATGTTTGCACTTGCGGATATTACCAAAATAATTGTTCGCAGGACGTATAATTTCCAATCACACGATGAAATTATTCCAGCAAAACAAAGTTTAAAAAAAAAAAAAAAAGACTGTTAGTCTCTAAACACATGTTCTTTTACCCAGCATGGTAACTTTTACAGTTAATTCAAATTGTAAGGGATTAGCTCTGGTCTCGGGGATCATTTCCACAAAGATTGTCGTCCACCGCAGCTTTAGGGGCCAAACATTGCTTTTATTGTGGCACACGGCATAGCAAAGATAACAAAATACAAAATAAAACACCTTGCCCGTCTGGGCTCTAACTAAACAGGGATAATCCTACCTTACTGAACAAGCATTGTTTACACACGGTACCAACATGCGGCTTTTCCACCCATGCACCCATGCAGTCAAACAGCCTCCCGACTGTAGCAAGTCCAGTGCCTTTGGGGAGTGTAGCCCAGTAGACTTCCCGACTCTGGCCTTGTGACCCTTGTACCCGCAGTTGTCACTGCGTCCCCAAAGTTAAGGCTATCGCCTAGCCTTGTGGCCCCTCAGCCAACCTGGCTGAGACCACTCACACAGAGCCTCTGCCAGACTCTGTTTCAAAAACTCTCTCAAGAGTGGGGCACACCTTGTCCAGCAGCAGGACTAAATGGACACGAACATGTCCAAAACCCCGGACTGGAGCATGGGGAACAGGCACCCACCCAGCACATTACCTGTTCCCAGTAAAAACCCGCCCTGGAACTAGCTGGAGCCAGCTATACTAATTATTTTAGTGACCCAACACTAGCTTAATGGCTACTTAACTTGGAGCTTTCACTCCACAAAGGCCAGGCACCTTGGTGACACGCTCTCGGTGCAAACAACAGCCCTGTCGGTAGGTTTCCCCGGGGCTTTACCGCACACATCAGTGTTCACAAGGGGCTTGCGTATCACAATGAAGCAATCATCATCACCTCTATAAGTGTGTTGGCAATGTTGCCACACCCCAGATGATAAGGCCGTTGCTTCATTATGATCAGACCAAAAGCGATCGGGTGGCCACGCTACTAGACCCCCGGTATAAGCAGAAAGTGGCAGAAATGTTACCAAATTACCGAAAGTCGGAAAGGATGCAGCAGTTCAAAACCAAACTAAAAAATATGCTTTACACAGCTTATAAGGGGGATGTCAATGGGGGATTCGACAATGGTTAATCAATTCGACCGGATAGGGTCCGTAACAGGGATTAAACTGATAGCAATAGTACTAGTTAAGACACCACTCATATAGGGTGTCACAGCACATTGCTCTGTGCACGCGCAGTGCCCCAATTTGGGAGTAAGAGGACCGACCAAGCTGCTTTTTCCATCTCCCGGTTCCTGAAATCAATTCAGTTTAGTGTACGAGAGTTTGGTCTGTCACTGTGAAGGCAGTCGAAGGTACCCGGCCTAAATTTTTTTCACAAAAGGCAATCCCTGATATGGGACGTAACAGGGATTAAACTGATGAGAATAATACTACAGAAAATACCACTCATATCAGTGGAGGGAGCCAGCGTTTTTTAACCATCTCCCGTTCAAAAAATCTATTTAATAAATGGCCCCCAGATTGGGGAGTCGGGGACGTTAGAGGATTAAACTGATGAGAATAGTACTACAGAAAATACCACTCATATCGGGTGTGACAGTAAATTGCACGGCGCAGACGCAGTGACCGTGGTTTAAAACAGAGTGGAGGGAGCCAGCATTTTTTAACCATCTCCCGTTCGAAAAATCTATTCAATAAATGGCACCCAGATTGGGGACGTTAGAGGGATTAAACTGATGAGAATAGTACTACAGAAAATACCACTCATATCGGGTGTGACAGTAAATTGCACGGCGCAGACGCAGTGACCGTGGTTTAAAACAGAGTGGAGGGAGCCAGCGTTTTTTAACCATCTCCCCGTTCGAAAAATCTATTCAATAAATGGCCCCCAGATTGGGGACGTTAGAGGGATTAAACTGATGAGAATAGTACTACAGAAAATACCACTCATATAGGGTGTGACAGTAAATTGCACGGCGCAGACGCAGTCACCGTGGTTTAAAACAGAGTGGAGGGAGCCAGCGTTTTTAACCATCTCCCGTTCGAAAAATCTATTCAATAAATGGCACCCAGATTGGGGACGTTAGAGGGATTAAACTGATGAGAATAGTACTACAGAAAATACCACTCATATCGGGTGTGACAGTAAATTGCACGGCGCAGACGCAGTGACCGTGGTTTAAAACAGAGTGGAGGGAGCCAGCGTTTTTAACCATCTCCCCGTTCGAAAAATCTATTCAATAAATGGCACCCAGATTGGGGACATTAGAGGATTAAACTGATGAGAATAGTACTACAGAAAATACCACTCATATCGGGTGTGACAGTAAATTGCACGGCGCAGACGCAGTCACCGTGGTTTAAAACAGAGTGGAGGGAGCCAGCGTTTTTTAACCATCTCCCCGTTCGAAAAATCTATTCAATAAATGGCACCCAGATTGGGGACGTTAGAGGGATTAAACTGATGAGAATAGTACTACAGAAAATACCACTCATATCGGGTGTGACAGTAAATTGCACGGCGCAGACGCAGTGACCGTGGTTTAAAACAGAGTGGAGGGAGCCAGCGTTTTTTAACCATCTCCCGTTCGAAAAATCTATTCAATAAATGGCCCCCAGATTGGGGACGTTAGAGGATTAAACTGATGAGAATAGTACTACAGAAAATACCACTCATATCGGGTGTGACAGTAAATTGCACGGCGCAGACGCAGTGACCGTGGTTTAAAACAGAGTGGAGGGAGCCAGTGTTTTTTAACCATCTCCCGTTCGAAAAATCTATTCAATAAATGGCCCCCAGATTGGGGACGTTAGAGGGATTAAACTGATGAGAATAGTACTACAGAAAATACCACTCATATCGGGTGTGACAGTAAATTGCACGGCGCAGACGCAGTCACCGTGGTTTAAAACAGAGTGGAGGGAGCCAGCTTTTTTTTAACCATCTCCCCGTTCGAAAAATCTATTCAATAAATGGCACCCAGATTGGGGACGTTAGAGGGATTAAACTGATGAGAATAGTACTACAGAAAATACCACTCATATCGGGTGTGACAGTAAATTGCACGGCGCAGACGCAGTGACCGTGGTTTAAAACAGAGTGGAGGGAGCCAGCGTTTTTTAACCATCTCCCGTTCGAAAAATCTATTCAATAAATGGCCCCCAGATTGGGGACGTTAGAGGATTAAACTGATGAGAATAGTACTACAGAAAATACCACTCATATCGGGTGTGACAGTAAATTGCACGGCGCAGACGCAGTCACCGTGGTTTAAAACAGAGTGGAGGGAGCCAGCGTTTTTAACCATCTCCCCGTTCGAAAAATCTATTCAATAAATGGCACCCAGATTGGGGACGTTAGAGGGATTAAACTGATGAGAATAGTACTACAGAAAATACCACTCATATCGGGTGTGACAGTAAATTGCACGGCGCAGACGCAGTGACCGTGGTTTAAAACAGAGTGGAGGGAGCCAGCGTTTTTTAACCATCTCCCCGTTCGAAAAATCTATTCAATAAATGGCCCCCAGATTGGGGACGTTAGAGGATTAAACTGATGAGAATAGTACTACAGAAAATACCACTCATATCGGGTGTGACAGTAAATTGCACGGCGCAGACGCAGTGACCGTGGTTTAAAACAGAGTGGAGGGAGCCAGCGTTTTTAACCATCTCCCTGTTCGAAAAATCTATTCAATAAATGGCCCCCAGATTGGGGACGTTAGAGGGATTAAACTGATGAGAATAGTACTACAGAAAATACCACTCATATCGGGTGTGACAGTAAATTGCACGGCGCAGACGCAGTGACCGTGGTTTAAAACAGAGTGGAGGGAGCCAGCGTTTTTTTAACCATCTCCCCGTTCGAAAAATCTATTCAATAAATGGCACCCAGATTGGGGACATTAGAGGGATTAAACTGATGAGAATAGTACTACAGAAAATACCACTCATATCGGGTGTGACAGTAAATTGCACGGCGCAGACGCAGTGACCGTGGTTTAAAACAGAGTGGAGGGAGCCAGCGTTTTTTAACCATCTCCCGTTCGAAAAATCTATTCAATAAATGGCACCCAGATTGGGGACGTTAGAGGATTAAACTGATGAGAATAGTACTACAGAAAATACCACTCATATCGGGTGTGACAGTAAATTGCACGCGCAGACGCAGTGACCGTGGTTTAAAACAGAGTGGAGGGAGCCAGTGTTTTTTAACCATCTCCCGTTCGAAAAATCTATTCAATAAATGGCCCCCAGATTGGGGACGTTAGAGGGATTAAACTGATGAGAATAGTACTACAGAAAATACCACTCATATCGGGTGTGACAGTAAATTGCACGGCGCAGACGCAGTGACCGTGGTTTAAAACAGAGTGGAGGGAGCCAGCGTTTTTTAACCATCTCCCCGTTCGAAAAATCTATTCAATAAATGGCACCCAGATTGGGGACGTTAGAGGGATTAAACTGATGAGAATAGTACTACAGAAAATACCACTCATATCGGGTGTGACAGTAAATTGCACGGCGCAGACGCAGTGACCGTGGTTTAAAACAGAGTGGAGGGAGCCAGCGTTTTTAACCATCTCCCCGTTCGAAAAATCTATTCAATAAATGGCACCCAGATTGGGGACGTTAGAGGGATTAAACTGATGAGAATAGTACTACAGAAAATACCACTCATATCGGGTGTGACAGTAAATTGCACGGCGCAGACGCAGTGACCGTGGTTTAAAACAGAGTGGAGGGAGCCAGCGTTTTTTAACCATCTCCCCGTTCGAAAAATCTATTCAATAAATGGCACCCAGATTGGGGACGTTAGAGGGATTAAACTGATGAGAATAGTACTACAGAAAATACCACTCATATCGGGTGTGACAGTAAATTGCACGGCGCAGACGCAGTGACCGTGGTTTAAAACAGAGTGGAGGGAGCCAGCGTTTTTTAACCATCTCCCGTTCGAAAAATCTATTCAATAAATGGCACCCAGATTGGGGACGTTAGAGGGATTAAACTGATGAGAATAGTACTACAGAAAATACCACTCATATCGGGTGTGACAGTAAATTGCACGGCGCAGACGCAGTGACCGTGGTTTAAAACAGAGTGGAGGGAGCCAGCGTTTTTTAACCATCTCCCCGTTCGAAAAATCTATTCAATAAATGGCCCCCAGATTGGGGACGTTAGAGGATTAAACTGATGAGAATAGTACTACAGAAAATACCACTCATATCGGGTGTGACAGTAAATTGCACGGCGCAGACGCAGTGACCGTGGTTTAAAACAGAGTGGAGGGAGCCAGTGTTTTTTAACCATCTCCCCGTTCGAAAAATCTATTCAATAAATGGCCCTCAGATTGGGGACGTTAGAGGGATTAAACTGATGAGAATAGTACTACAGAAAATACCACTCATATCGGGTGTGACAGTAAATTGCACGGGCGCAGACGCAGTGACCGTGGTTTAAAACAGAGTGGAGGGAGCCAGCGTTTTTAACCATCTCCCGTTCGAAAAATCTATTCAATAAATGGCACCCAGATTGGGGACGTTAGAGGGATTAAACTGATGAGAATAGTACTACAGAAAATACCACTCATATCGGGTGTGACAGTAAATTGCACGGCGCAGACGCAGTGACCGTGGTTTAAAACAGAGTGGAGGGAGCCAGCGTTTTTAACCATCTCACCGTTCGAAAAATCTATTCAATAAATGGCCCCCAGATTGGGGACGTTAGAGGATTAAACTGATGAGAATAGTACTACAGAAAATACCACTCATATCGGGTGTGACAGTAAATTGCACGGCGCAGACGCAGTGACCGTGGTTTAAAACAGAGTGGAGGGAGCCAGTGTTTTTTTAACCATCTCCCGTTCGAAAAATCTATTCAATAAATGGCCCCCAGATTGGGGACGTTAGAGGGATTAAACTGATGAGAATAGTACTACAGAAAATACCACTCATATCGGGTGTGACAGTAAATTGCACGGCGCAGACGCAGTCACCGTGGTTTAAAACAGAGTGGAGGGAGCCAGCGTTTTTTAACCATCTCCCCGTTCGAAAAATCTATTCAATAAATGGCACCCAGATTGGGGACGTTAGAGGGATTAAACTGATGAGAATAGTACTACAGAAAATACCACTCATATCGGGTGTGACAGTAAATTGCACGGTGCAGACGCAGTCACCGTGGTTTAAAACAGAGTGGAGGGAGCCAGCGTTTTTTAACCATCTCCCCGTTCGAAAAATCTATTCAATAAATGGCACCCAGATTGGGGACGTTAGAGGGATTAAACTGATGAGAATAGTACTACAGAAAATACCACTCATATCGGGTGTGACAGTAAATTGCACGGCGCAGACGCAGTCACCGTGGTTTAAAACAGAGTGGAGGGAGCCAGCGTTTTTAACCATCTCCCGTTCGAAAAATCTATTCAATAAATGGCACCCAGATTGGGGACGTTAGAGGATTAAACTGATGAGAATAGTACTACAGAAAATACCACTCATATCGGGTGTGACAGTAAATTGCACGGCGCAGACGCAGTGACCGTGGTTTAAAACAGAGTGGAGGGAGCCAGCGTTTTTTAACCATCTCCCCGTTCGAAAAATCTATTCAATAAATGGCTCCCAGATTGGGGACGTTAGAGGGATTAAACTGATGAGAATAGTACTACAGAAAATACCACTCATATCGGGTGTGACAGTAAATTGCACGGCGCAGACGCAGTCATCGTGGTTTAAAACAGAGTGGAGGGAGCCAGCGTTTTTTAACCATCTCACCGTTCGAAAAATCAATTCAATTCATCTTTTGGGGACCCTTGGTGTTGTAACGTGGCTGGGTGGAGGAAGAAACCTTCAATGACATCACCGGGACGTGGCTAGCTTGGTATCCAACCTTGTGCAAATGGGGAGTTTGCGGTTGTGCAAATGAACTGTTTGCGGTGCATTAAAAGGGGAGTTTGGTCTGTCAATGTCAGTGAAGCGGGCGTAACCCTTACACTACCTGATCGATACAACATCATACCTGATCGTATACACACACTGGATGTTTTAAAGCACGTTATTCCAAACAATTTAGGAATGTTAGTTGATTTATGCCCTTTATGGATTAAAACCCGACTCTGCGTCCACTACGTAATTTTCCATGGGAGTTTTGCCATAGATCCCCCTCCGGCATGCCACAGTCCAGGTGTTAGACCCCTTGAAACAACTTTCTCATCACTATTGTGGCCAGAAAGAGTCCCTGTGGGTTTTAAAATTCGCCTGCCAATTGAAGTCTATGGCGGTTCGCCCGGTTCGCCCGTTCGCGAACATTTGCAGAAGTTCGCGTTCGCTGTTCGCGAACTGAAAATTTTATGTTCGCGACATCACTAATTGCCACATATCCCCACCCCCCCCATCTGTTCAAACCTGTGGGGGTGAACACATATACCAACCAGATGCTCATGACAGGGCATCCGCACTTTTCTAGCCTCTGGCTCAACATTCCCTCTGAAAGATGTGGTCAGCGTCATCATTTTCCCTTTATTTTGCCACACCCAAGCCAGCAAGGGTTGGTTTGTCACAACAAACAGACTTTCTATTTAGCCTACAGTGTCTAGCAGCTGGCTCCATCTCCACTTCACTGGAACATTACATTTTCTGGCTTGCTTCTTTTCCAGATTTCTTCTTAGGTCCACGACCTTTAACTTCCGCCTCCTCCTTTTGTTGGAGACTCGACTGGTCAGTTTTAAACCACCCTTCAGCCGCTGTGATGTCACCTGGTCACACTCGCTTTGTTTCTTTATTCTGTCAACAGATAGCACCACTCTTTTCCCTTTACTACCCACAGGGGTTACTTCAGGTTTGGCTTCAGTTTCAGAGTCTTCTGCTTCTTCCGTGGTACTCCCCACTTCAGCAGACTCTTCTTCAGCCTTATCTTTGGTCTTGGGAACATCCGAGGATTTCTCCCACTCCAACTCATCAGCCTCAGCTTCTTCAGCCTTTGAGTCTCTTTTGGAGTCTTCAGTCACTTTAATAGCCTTTTCATCCTTCTCGGACACAGCATCACATACTTGCATTCTAAGCTCCTCCTCTTCCTCCTCTAGGTTAGAGGCACTGGGGACATCAGGGTCTTCACCAGACTATTCGTCTTCTGGCAATCCCTGCAGAGGTTTACCCAGGAGAGCCAGCCTATCGGAGTAGACAGGACCCTCATACTGGTCATCGGTCCCCCCGTATTTCTTCCCCAGCAGACTGCTGGCTTTCTGGAAGGCATTGACAGCAGAGAGAATGTCTTTCATGACCAGGTCCTGGCCACACACCACCACGAGTCTCTGGGCTTCTGCATCCACTTCAGCAGCAGCATCTGGTTCAGCAGATACATCTTCCATCTTCTTCTCTTCCTCGGCTGGCATCACAGCTCCACCATCTCCAGACCCATTCTTAACAGGCTTTGGCTTAGACTTGATGTCTTTCAGAGGACTTTCTTCAGGTTTCTCATTTTCCACCTGCTGCTCGAGAGCACGCTTAGGCTTCTCCAACTCAGACGTTCTTCTTGACGTCCTCCTTTGTGCTCATGAGATCTTCCATCTCTGCTCTGAGTTGCCTGTTCAGACTCTCAAATTCGTCACGCTCCTCAATTGCTTTTTCAAGGGCTCTAGCCAAGGAGAGGCCTTGGTCTTCTTCTTAGTTTTTTGCACCAGCTTTTTAGCAGCACCCCACTTTTGGGCCGTCTGTTCCAGCTGCTCTTTACTCTGTTCTGGTGTAACAGCAGTTGTAGAAGTACCACCATTCTTCCTTAGACACTCTGTGGGATTTCCACCCAGGGACTCTTCAAGCCCATTGTTGGTGTCTACTATAGACTTTTGTGTCTTTCTGGAGTCTTTTCCCTTCCCCAGGACACCAGGCAGTAGACCCTTCAGTTCACGTATTTTTTCCAGCATCTCCTCTTTTGACCCTTCTGCAGCCTTCTTCGGTGACTCTGTGACAACAGCTAGTCCCTTCTCTATCGTATCTAGGGAACATGTGGCGAGAGTGAGGTCAGCCTCCTGTTTGCAGCTGTACTGTCCTGTCAGGTCATTTAAGACTGTCTGGATATGAGCTTCAGACACTAAGCTGACATCACCCGACTGAACTCTCGTCTCGTCAGATTTAACTGTCATCCGGTCACTACTAGTAACTACTTTAGCTTGGCAAAACCTCGACATGGAAGCCTCTCTCTCTGAGTTGCTATAGGTCACAGAACATGCGTTATATATACCGGTCGTGTCATTCTCAATCCTGTCCTCTAGGGGCACCGATGAGCTAATCCCCACCTGGGACATTTTATTAATCATAGAAACCTGTGGAGACTACATATCCACTTCTAGTACGTGTGGTACACCCTCTAGGACTGCCCTATGTCCTTGCACATTTTTCACAGTGGTTTCCCTGGATAGTTCGGGTTCGTACAGAATTTTGGGGTGTTCGGGACCCTGACCCGAACATTTTCAAAAAAGTTCGGGTTCGAGTCCGTTGTTTGGCGATTTTTTCCCGCTTTCTGAAGGGCTGCACAGCAGCCAATCAGCTAGCGTTTTACTTCTTGCCCTAAGAAGCCATCACAGCCATGCCTACTAATGGCATGGCTGTGATTGGTCAAGTGCAGCATGTGACCCAGCCTCTATATAAGCTGGAGTCACGTAGCACCGCACGTCACTCTGCTCTGATTAGTGTAGGAAGAGGACGCAGCTTCTTTGAGGGTGAGATTAGGCAGGGAAAAGTCAGCAAAAACACCTAATGAAGTAATCGATCTACAGCTGTAAATCATTCAACTTCTGCTAGTTAATTGCTCACTGGATTTAGGCTGCACAGAGCGTTTTTCTGTCACTTTGATCGGCGGCCATTTTGTGTCTTATGGTGCACCAGCACAAGCTGCCACCAAGTCCATCAATCCATCAATACTAGTTTTTTTTTTTGCTATATCCTACATCAGGGGCTTGGCTGTGCTTATTGTCATGCATGAATGGAGGGAGAAGAGATAAGGTGGCACTCACCCAGCTGAATGACAGTAGTCCTTTATTGAATCTTCTTACATACAAAAGACGAAGAGGTAGCAGGGGCGGACATCTGGTAATGTGGCTAGACGGCGGCGACAGCCGTTTCGCGCTTCACTAGCGCATCGTCAGGCCACTACTATATACATTTTCTCTGTGCTTATTGTCACCCCTAGAAACTCAGGATAGAAATTTCTATATTTTATTGAGGGCTTAAATTCAATTGCCAAAATAGCAATCTCCTAAATCTGGTGTTCCAACTGTGGCTAGCCAAGTGTAATACTGTCTGCTGTCTGGCAAAGGATAGATTTTTTTCTGTGGTGAAATGCAATTGCCAAAATAGCAATCTCCTAAATCTGGTGTCCCAGCAGTTGCTGGCAAAGTTTAATAGTGTCCGGCAAAGGAAATATTTTGTTCTGGGGTGAAATTCAATAGCCAAAATAGCAATACAGTAAATCTGGTGTTCCAGCTGTGACTGGACAAGTTTAATAGTGTCCGATAGAGTTGAGCACCTGGGTGTTTGGGTTCGAGAAGTTCGGCCGAACTTCACGAAAATGTTCGAATGTTTGAAGTCAATGGGGACCTGAACTTTTGGGCACTTAAATGGCTGTAAAATAGCCCTGGAAAGGGCTAGAGGGCTGCAAAAGGCAGCAAAATGTAGGTAAATGCCCTGCAAACATATGTGAATAGGGAAATGACTTAAAATAAAATAAAATACAGAAAAATAATAAATAAACATTCTAAACTTGAGCCCAAGTGAGTGACAGTGGCACCTGTCACCCAGCAAACAGAGGATGTGGCAGCAACGCCACCACATCTGTCATTGTCACCAAGCATCTCCACCAAATCCCATGGAAGTGTTCAGCTATCAGCTGTCCATCTCCCAAACACTGGAGAGAAAAAGAAATAGAAAGAGGAAGTACCCCCCTACCCATGGCTCTGAATGCCTTATTTCAAACTTCCTGGTCCTTTGAAACGCTGTCATTCTGTCTGGTGGACAGTTTTAAAAACCTTATGGCGGTGGCTATCCCACAGTACGTGTATCCCAGCTGCCGCTACTTTTGCAGGCGAGCCATCCCTTCCCTGCACAACCAAGTGGCAGACAAAATCAAGTGAGCACTGCGCAACGCTATCTGTGGCAACGTCCACATAACCAACAACACAGTGGGTAAATGTAACGGCTGGCCCAGAGGCGGATAGCATTTTTGCGAATGTCCTTCCGCCCCCCGAGGATTGCTGGGTTTTTCTCTTTGTATCCTGTTACCTCCTCATCTTCCTCCTACTCGGCTTCCTCCTCCTCTACCTCCTCCTCATCCACTCGTAACAGTGGATAGCGTAACACCTTCACCACCCACAGCAGCACAGCCAGGGGGACAGCAGGTTGTTTTAAAACGTATGTGTTTGTGGGACAAACCCCGCACCGCGCAGGAGCTGTGGACCGGCATGGAACAACAGACCAACCATTGTTTGGTGCCACTGAGCCTTCAGCACGGCCTGGTGTTGTGCGCTAATGGGCAAAATATACTAGCAGGTCTGGGCCTAGCCGGTTTGACACACATCCCCAGCCTGCCACATGTGCTGAATTTGGGGTGCAGAAATTCCTAAACACCAGACAGTGAAAATCAATTCAGTTAATTGAACACACACAACACCCCCCCACTTCACTCAAACCATTAACAAACTATTTACAAATTTTCTTAAAAACATATTAAAATAACTATAATGCAGCTAAACTTACTATATAAACAAACAAAACTATATACACGCCTTATCCTTAACTTTAGGCAAGTGACATCCAAGTGGCTTGAAGGGTGGGTTCCTGCACCAACATAGTCCCTGGCCTGGAACACAATTGTCCAGCCAGGGCACAGTTCTGGAGGATGAGGAGAATAAGTAGGATGAGGAGGAGTAGGAGGAACCGTGTTCTCAGCAGGGTGGCACCCAAGCCAGCTCACAGGCAGCTGGGTCACCATCAGCACCTCAGAAGGCTGGGTTGGCATTGGCGAAATGTGCGAAAGCTTTGTCATCACGCCACAACAACCTGCTCCACCAGCAGATCTGGAACGTTTCAGCAGGAGGCAGCATTTAGCATTTCAGCAACATGGTGGAAGAGTACACATACTGACTGATGGGTTTGCCCAGGGGCGTAGCTACAGGGAAGCGTGGGAAGCGCACTGTGTTGGGTCCCTGACCTAGAAGGGGCCCATCCAGGAGGAGGAGGAGGAGCACTAAAAGACTTTGTCAGGGCCCCCTCAACAGTATTATACAATAAAATTAGATACAGTAACAATATAGACAGTGTAGAAAGCGGATGGAAAGTAAACCCAAACAGCTTCACACCCTACACATTCAACCCCCCCCCCCCCCCCCACCTTTTCACTCAAACCATTAACAAACTATTTACCAATTTACTTAAAAACATATTAAAATAACTATAATGCAGCTAAACAAACCATATAAAGAAACAAAACTATATACACGCCTTATCCTTAACTTAAGGCCAACCAAATACAAGTGGCTCGGAGGGTGGGTATCTGCACCAACATAGGGCCTGGCATGGAACACAATGGTCTAGCCAGGGCACAGTTCTGGACGATGAGGAAGAGGAGTAGGAGGAACGCTGGGGGATACAGAGGACACAGACGATATACCTCCCTCAAAGAGGATAGCCTGTCTTTGCCTCTGGGCAGCCTGGCATACATGAGCGACTACATCCTACAGTGCCTGTGCAACGACCGCCCAGTTACTGCCACATTCTAACTTTTGCTGATTACTGGGTGGACACCCTGCTGCATCCCCGTTACAAGGACAACGTGCTGTCCTTAATTCCCTCACTGGAGTGTAATAGGAAGATGAGCCCGCTAGTAGACACGCTGCTGATGGCATTCACACCTGACACCGGGGACTCAATGGAAGCACAAGGTGAAGGAGGAGAAGGAAGAATTTGCCAATGCAGCTGGGTCACCAGCAACACCATAGAAGGCAGGGTTAGCATGGGCAAAATGTGGAAAAGCTTTGTCATCACGCCACAACAACCTGCACCACCAGCAGATCTGGAACATCTTAGCAGGAGGCAGCATTTCAGCAACATGTTGGAACAGTACACGTACTGACTGATGGGTCTGCCTAGGGGAATAGCTACAGGGGAAGCAGGGGAAGCAACTGTTTTGGGGCTGTGACCTAGAAAGGGCCCATCCAGGAGGAGGAGGAGGACTAACAGTATTATACAATGAAATTATATACAGTGGCAGTATAAACAGTGTAGAAAGCAAATGGAACCTGGTCCAGTGTAGAAAGCTGGGCCTGGTCTGAGAGAGAGCGATCTTTAGTAGCCACAGGCATGGCGGCATGAAAGGAAGGGGTTTGGGCAAAAATTACTAGTGTGGTGCTGTGGTGCCCAATCATGTCTAGCTACGCCACTGGGTTTGCCCCATTCAACCTTTGGGTCATCAAATTGGGCACATGTCCTGAGGTTGCCCTTTACGCCTTTGAGGTGCTGGACTACCCTGCAGCCACTGTATTATCTGAACGTGTGTTTAGCATGGCAGGTGGCATTATCACAGACAAGCGCAGCCGCCTGTCCGCAGACAATATGGGCAAGCTTTCGTTTATTAAAAGAGCCAGGCATGGATCCCATAGGACTTGTTTGTACCTTATGCAGAATAGACATGGATACTGGCCTCACCCAACCACTGTTATACTACCGTGCACTTACACTTTGTTTAATTTTTATATTTTCCCAATGTTTTGGGGTCTACACTAATTTATTTTAAAAAATTAAAAATAAAATAACAGTTATTCGCGACTACCTTTGGCTTCACAGCCTAAAAAGGCTTTATTTTATGCAAGAATGTAACCGCCAATTGTAAGTTCCCTGTGAGTTATGCAGTGCAGGGGTTTGTACCTGGCAAAAATGGTAATACTTCACCCAACAATTTAAAATCTATCCTTTGCTGGACAGTATTTAACTTGGCAAGCCACAGCTGGAACCACTGAATAACGGTATTGCTATTTTGGCAATTGAATTTCACGCCATAACAAAATCTATCCTTTGCCGGACACTATTAAACTTGACCAGCCACAGCTGGGACACCAGATTTAGGGGATTACTATTTTGGCAATTGAATTTCACCCCAGAACAAAATCTATCCTTTGCCGGACACTATTAACTACATCAGCCCCCTAGCTTAAACACTATGTGAGGGGTTAAGCTCGGGATCGCCTTTGCTGGGGTCAAAAGACACGTGTCAGCTTCATACCATTCCGACCAGACACCGGGGAATAAGGTTTAAGCTGGCTTGTAGCCAGGTTTATTGAGAAGGTTGCATAAATAAAACAGAACAACAAAAGAAAAACTTGCCTGTCCGGCGCTTACTAAACATCAGAGGTCCCTGTCTATCCACTGGAGGGCTTCTCCCTGCCAGCTCACAAAACAATGTTTCAGCAACCTTTTACTCACGGTCTTTTCTCACTCACTCACACAGACAGACTTTCTGTGTCCCCAGGCAGAGAGAGACTGACCTCCAGTCTCTGTCATATCCCCACCCTTGTGCATCCTCATTAATTACCTCACAGGTGAGATCTTTCACCTGCTACTTCACATAGGAGAGGAATCTTGGGGAAATATACCTACCTTCCACCACCAATCCTGCATTGGTGTCACATATCCCCCCCCCCCTCTGCTCAGGCAAGTAGGACTGAGCAACTGAAACCAGCAGACAGTGCACACGTGACAACGCATCTGCGTTTCCTTGCCACTTTCCTGGCCTATGCTCCACTGCAAAATGGTAAGCCTGCAGGGCCAGAAACCATCTTGTCACTCTGCTATTTTTCTCTCTGTTCAGGTTCATCCACTTCAGAGGGGCATGATCAGTGATTAACCGAAACTTCCGACCTAGCAAGTAATATTTGAGTGATTCTAAAGCCCACTTGATGGCCAAACACTCCTTCTCTACCACTGCATAGTTCTTCTCATGCTTATTTAGTTTGCGACTCAAGTAAAGTACGGGATGCTCCTCTCCATCAACACTCTGTGACAACACTGCTCCTATTCCTGAGCTAGAAGCATCTGTCTGTACCACAAATTCCTTTCTAAAGTCAGGGGTCATCAACACTGGTTGGGAACAAAGAGCCTGTTTTAGCGTCTGAAACGCCTCCTCTGCTTCAAAATTAAATTTTATCATCACAGACCCGTTTCCCTTAGTGAGATCAGTTAAGGGAACTACTATAGCTGCAAAATTGGGTATGAACCGCCTATAATAGCCAGTAATCCCTAGGAATGCCTTCACTTGTTTCTTATTTACAGGCTGGGGCCAGTTCTGTATGGCTTCAATCTTGTCAACTTGGGGCTTGACTACACCTCTTCCAATAATGTAACCCAAATACTTGGCTTCCTCTAGACCAATGCTACACTTCTTGGGGTTCGCAGTCAACCCCGCTCTCCTCAAATCATCAATCACTGCCTGTACCTTGAGTAGGTGTGTCTCCCAGTCTGCACTGTGTATCACTATATCATCAAGATAAGCAGAAGCGTACTGTCTATGTGGTCTCAACACTCTGTCCATTAGCCGCTGAAATGTTGCAGGAGCCCCATGCAGTCCAAAAGGCATAGTTACATACTGGAATAGGCCATCAGGTGTGGAAAATGCTGTCTTCTCTTTGGCAGCGTCTGTCAGGGGTATTTGCCAATAACCCTTTGTCAGGTCTAAGGTCGTAATGTAACGGGCTGTACCGAGTCGGTCTATAAGCTCGTCAACTCGTGGCATAGGGTATGCATCAAACTTAGACACTGTATTCAACCTCCTAAAATCATTACAGAACCTTATGGTACCATCAGGCTTTGTAATTAATACAATAGGGCTTGACCATTCACTATGAGACTCTTCAATTACTCCCAAATCCAGCATATCTTTTACTTCTTTTGAGACTGCCTCTCTTCTGGCCTCAGGTCTTACATGGACCCTAACCCCAGGTTCAGTTATGAGCTTGTGTTTTATGAGTGGTGTCTGCCCCGGCTTTTCTGAAAAAAACTCTCTGTTCTGAGCGACCAACTGTCTAGCTTCCTTCTTTTGGACATCGGATAGAATCTCAGCTATTCTGACCGCAGGTATTGCTGCCCCGTTATTGATGGGTGGAGCAAGTGCTGCGGCCATGACTGGCCGGTCCTTCCAAGGTTTTAACAGATTTATATGGTAAATCTGTTCTGGCTTCCTTTTACCTGGCTGGAATACTTTATAGTTCACCTCACCTACTCTTTCAATAATCTCAAACAGACCTTGCCATTTAGCCAAGAATTTACTCTCAACTGTGGGGACGAGAACTAGTACTCGATCCCCTGGCGCAAATGTTTGAATCTTGGCCCCCCTATCATATATCATTTTCTGTACTCCATGAGCCCGTTCCATATGTTCCTTAACAATTGGCATGACTGCAGAGATCCTGTCCTGCATCTGGGACACATGCTCTATTACACTTTTGCATGGTGTTACCTGTCCTTCCCACGTTTCTTTAGCCACATCTAATAAACCACGTGGGTGTCTACCGTATACCAGTTCAAAAGGTGAAAACCCTGTGGATGACTGTGGTACCTCCCTTATGGCAAACAGCATATATGGGAGCAAAAAGTCCCAATTTTTGCCATCTTTATCTACCACCTTTTTCAGCATTTGTTTCAGGGTTTTGTTAAATCTTTCAACCAATCCGTCAGTTTGGGGGTGATAGACTGAAGTATGCAGTTGGGTAACTTTAAAAAGCCTGCAAAGTTCCTTCATAACATTAGACATAAAGGGCATCCCTTGGTCAGTAAGTATTTCTTTTGGGATACCAACCCGACTAAACACATGGACCAGTTCGTTTGCGATGGTCTTTGATGAGGTATTGCGCAAAGGTATGGCCTCGGGGGAACGGGTAGCATAATCCATTATGACTAAAATATGCTGGTGACTCCGAGCTGACTTTATTAGGGGACCAACCAAATCCATCCCAATGCACTCAAAGGGTATCTCAATGATTGGCAAGGGCACCAAAGGGCTGCGGAAATGGGGTATAGGGCTGTAATCTGACACTGAGGACAGGATTCGCAATATGCTTTAATATCTCCATGCATTCCCGGCCAGAAAAATCTTTCTAAAATTCTTTCAGACGTTTTCTAGATCCCCAAATGGCCACCCATAATGTGTCCATGTGCCAGATCCAGAACGGTTCTCCGGTAGGGCTTTGGAACCACTAATTGCTGTACCACCTCCTCTCCCTTCTTGTCTATCTGATACAACAGGTCATTCTCTAGAGCCATGTAGGGAAAAGCCTGCCTAGAACCAGGCTCCACAGGATTCCCATTTATCACTTTTATATTCTCTCTGGCTCGCGTAAGGGTAGGGTCCTTCATTTGCGCACTTTGAAAGTCGTCTTTCCTAATGTCTAGGTCAGGCACCTGGAGTGTTACACCTTCAATCTCAGTCTCTGACGTGGACTCATCTAGGTCTCCTGCCATAACAGAGAATGGGAAAGGGGTGGAGCCCTCTGCAGATACCTCAACTACATCCCCTAGTGGGGAATCCTCTAATGGTTCTGGGCCTATATCAGAAGCTGTCAAAATCTGCGGTGTACCTCTTTTTATTTCCAACTTAGACTCCCATAATTTCCAAAACTGTGGAAAATCTCTCCCAATAATAACCTCATGCAGTAGTGCTGGGACTATTCCAACTTTATGACGTACAGACCCATAGGGAGTGGTAATATAAGCAAGAGTAGTCTGGTATTCACATGTATCCCCATGCACACAAGTCACAGTAAACGTGTCAGATTGACTGTGAGAGGGGCCTATAAGACCTGTTTTCACCAGAGTTACCACACTCCCTGAGTCTAGCAGCGCAGTCACACTCTGATCATTTACTTTCAATTCACACAAATGTTTTTCGGCGCTGTCTGAACCTGCAGCAGTACACACCACATGCGCAAACATAGACATGCAGATCCTCAAAACACGGACACCGGCAATGTGCTTTCCGCATTTTGCAGATCCGCACATTGCCAGAACTATATAGAAAATGCCTTTTCTTGTCCACAATTGCGGACAAGAATGGGACATGTTCTATATTCTTGCGGAACGGAAGTGCAGACCCGGAAGCGTGGATCCGTAATTCCGGATCCGAGCGGGACAAAGTCTGTCCCCATAGAAATGAATGGGTCCGCAATTCCGTTCCGCAAACAGAATTGCGGACGTGTGAATGGGTCATAAGGGTCCCTTATCACCGCCAGTTAGTTAGCTACTTGTTAGGTAGCTAGCGCCCAGCCCACTGCACCACATTGATCGATGCGAATGAAAAAATCTGTGCCGTTCATTTTTTTTTTTTTCAGCCCAGAGGCCGAACGGAGAAAAAAATCTCATTACCCGTATGCTCAATATAAGGAGAATCGCAGATACTCCTAATGCTGGCCATACGTGTAATGATTGCGGAGACCCTCAAATGCCAGGGGAGTACAAAAACCTCACATGTGACCCCATTTTAGAAAGAAGACACCCCAAGGTATTCCGTGAGCGGTATGGGGAGTTCATGTAAAATTTTATTTTTTGTCACAAGTTAGTGAAATATGAGACTGTAAAAAAAATAAAAAAATAGGGGATTTAGGGGTCCTAAAGCGTGAGAATCCAAATGTGTAAAAATGCCCTGTGAAATCCTAAAGGTACTCATTGGTTTTAGGGCCCCTTTGCGCACCCAGGCTACGAAAAAGTGTCACTCATGTGGTATCGACGTACTCAGGAGAAGTAGGGCAATGTGTTTTGGGGTGTATTTTTATATATACCCATACTGGGTGAGAGAAATATCTCTGTAAACAACAACTTTTAAAAAATTTTATACAAAGTTGACAATCTCACCCAACATGGGTATATGTAAAAATTCACCCCAAAACACATTGCCCTACTTCTCCTGAGTACGGCGATACCACATGTGTGACACTTTTTTGCAGCAAAGGGGCCCAAATTCCAATGAGTATCTTTAGGTTTTACATGGCAGCTCACAATTTAGCCCCGCCCAAAATGCCAGAACAGTAAACACACCCCACAAATGACCCCATTTCGGAAAGTAGACACCCCAAGGTATTCACTGAGGGGCATAGTGAGTCCGTCTGAGATAATTTTTTTTTTTGCCAGAAGTTAGCAGAAATTGAAACTTTTTATTTTATTTATTTTTCTCAGAAAATGTCATTTTCCGCTAACTTGTGAAAAAAAATGAAATGATACATGAACTCACCATGCCCCTCCGCGAATACTTTGGGGTGTCTTCTTTCTAAAATGGTGTCATTTGGGGGGTATTTATACTATCCTGGCATTCTAGCACCTGAAGAAACATGACAGGTGCTCAGAAAGTCAGAGCTGCTTCAAAATGCCGAAATTCACTTTTTTGCACCATATATTGTAAACGCTATGACTTTTACCCAAACCAACAAATATACACTTATTGGACTTTTTTTTCATCAAAGACATGTAGAACAATAAATTTAGAGAAAAATGTATATAGAAATGTAGTTTTTTTGAAAAATTTTACAACAGAACGTGAAAAATGCAAAAATGCCGTAAAATTTTTATTAATGGCAAAAAAAGTAAAAATGTCAGCAACAATGAAATACCACCAAATGAAAGCTCTATTAGTGAGAAGAAAAGGAGGTAAAATTCATTTGGGTGGTAAGTTGCATGACGGAGCAATAAACGGTGAAAGTAGCGTAGTGCAGATTAGAATTGTAAAAAGTGGCCTGGTCATTAAGGGTGTTTAAGCTAGGGGGGGCTGAGCTGGTTAAAAATACTCCTCAAAACACCTTGCCCTACTTCTCCTGAGTACGGCAATAACACATGTGTGACACTTTTTTGCAGCCAAGATGGGGGCCCAAATTCCAATGAGTACCTTTTAGGAGTGCATTTTTACACATTTTTCTTCTCACGCTTTAGGGCCCCTAAAATGCCAGGGCAGTATAAATACCCCACATGTGACCCCATTTTAGACAGAAGACACCCCAAGGTATTCCTTGAGGGGCATGGCGAGTTCATAGAAGATTTTTTTTTTTTATGCACAAGTTAGCGAAATTTGATTTTTTTTGTTTTTTCTCACAAAGTCTCCCTTTCCGCTAACTTGTGACAAAAAGTTCTATCTTTCATGGACTTAATATGCCACTCAGCGAATACCTTGGGGTGTCTTCTTTCCAAAATGGGGTCACATGTGAGGTTTTTGTACTGCTCTGGCATTTGAGGGTCTCTGCAATCATTACATGTATGGGCAGCATTAGGAGTTTCTGCTATTCTCCTTATATGGAGCATACGGGTAATGAGATTTTTTTTACGCCTCTGGGCTGAAAGAAAAAATGAAGGGCACAGATTTCTTCATTCGCATCGATCGATGTGGATGAAAGAATCTCTGCCAAGAAATATGCAAAAAAAAAAGAGGGGTCTGGCGATTGCCAGGACATAGGGGCTCCGCCCAAACATCCATACCCACTTCAGCTCCTATGTCCTGGCAAACGTGATTTCTCCATTCACATCGATCAATCAATCTTTGTGGAGGAAGACATCTTTGCCAGATTTTTGATACAAAGTGTTTGCCAAAGCATATGAACTCCAACACCTCTCCTCAGCTCATATGCCTGGGCAAACGTACATGTACTGCCGAGAAGAAATCTCGTCCTGCAGCACCAAATACACTGACTTCACGTGTCTTCTGACAGCAGTGCAATGCTTCTCTCAGAATGCACATCAGTGCAGCAGCATTTTCATCGGTTGGTCCAGCTGGAAAATAAAGGGTGGTTAGTAAAGAAAAAACAAGCAGCAGGTTCATAAATTTGAACGTTATGAACTTTATAAACTTGAACATCATAAAACTTTTAAATCCTAAACTAACTCAAGATTTCTTTTTCTTGCTACCTGTTTAATTTTTTTTTTCTTTTCACTCTTTATTTTCCTTGCAGAAACCTCCCCTCTCCCATAGGACAATGTGTAAGGTGTAAATCGCACAGAGATGGTGCGAAGTACATTATGCACTTTATCCCAAGTGAAAGGAGACATTTCTACCGTTTCACATAGCTGCAGTAGCACACTAGCACCCCTGTGTGTTAGGGTCTCTCAAAACCTAGTATCCTGAGAGACCCTAGATCCTGATTTTAAAAACTACCTGTGTCCTGCGGTCCCTACGTCCCTAAGTGTACCTGAGTGTGGTACTTCTGGAAACACTTCTCTAGGTATAGAGCAGGGTGGTCAGGACAGTCAGAACAGAAATAGTGGGTGTCACCTCTTATTCCACTCCTGCTACAGACACAACATCTTTTTCGGGGTGGCGGTTGGGTTGAGGTACCAGCAACGACACTGGGGAAGTGTCCCTCGTGTAGACAGTTCACTACACTGGGGTTTGGGGCCACGGAACCTCCAGGATACAGGAGGTTCTCGATGATCTCTTCCTGAAATTTGAGGAAGGATCCTGTTCTCCCAGCCTTACTGTAGAGAACAAAACTATTGTACATAGCCAATTGAATTAGATATACAGACACCTTCTTATACCAGCGTCTGGTCTTTTGGGAAAGCAAATATGGGGCCAACATCTGGTCATTAAAGTCCACCCCTCCCATGAGCAAATTATAGTCGTGGACCGAGAGGGGATTTTCAATAACACTGGTTGCCCGTTCAATTTGGACTGTCGTGTCTGCGTGAATTGAGGAGAGCATGTAAACGTCACGCTTGTCTCTCCATTTCACTGCAAGCAGTTCTTCGTTACACAAGGCAGACCTCTCCCCCCTTGCAAGATGGTTGGTAACGAGCCGTTGGGGGAAGCCCCGTCGTCTAGGTCGCGCGGTGCCACATCAGCCAATCTGTTCTAGGAACAAATGCCTGAAGAGGGGCACACTTGTGTAGAAATTGTCCACATAAAGATGGTACCCCTTGCCGAATAAGGGTGATACCAAGTCCCAGACTGTCTTCCTACTGCTCCCCAGGAAGTCAGGGCAACCGACCGGCTCCAGGGTCTGATCTTTACCCTCATAGACACAAAATTTATGGGTATAGCCTGTGGCCCTTTCACAGAGCTATCTGCGCGGTGGCTGTGACGGGGGAACTACTGCACGTGCCACTGTACCAGCTTCAACTGCCCTTCTGGTGCTCGCCACTTCACCATGTTCTACGGCAGTGCTGGTAGTAGGTCCAGGATGGGCTGCGCTGCTGGTGGATGCCTCACCACATAATCCGACAGCGCCAGCCCCACTCTGCTGCCCTTGAAGCGGATCCTGCACAACCTGTGGTCTAGCGACACGGGGCCGGGTACGCCTGGTGGTATTAGAGACCTCAACCTCCTCATCCGAACTTTGGATCAGACTGCCACTGCTTTCTACAGGTTCATATTCTGACCCGCTAGATTCGTCAGATGAGGGTTCCCATTCCTCATCCGACTGGGTCAGAATCCTGTAGGCCTCTTCAGACGAAGACCCCTTATTTGACATTTGGAAAACTAAATTTAGGGGGTATTCCCTGAGACTACCCAAGAAAAAAAGCAAGCCTGTCTTACAAATGGGAGGCTAGCGAAGTACAGGAAGCTGCTGCGATTGCTAAAAAAGATCAAAACAGATTTTTTTATCGCCGCAGCGCTTGTGAAGTGATTGTGCAGTGATAAAAATAAATAAAAAAATTTGTCACTGCGGCGGGGCGGGCATGGGTCAACACACGTGTGTGCAACCGATCAGGCAAATACTGCATTTTGGGTGGGGGGCGAACTAAGGTGACACTAATACTATTATAGATCTGACTGATCAGTTCTGATCACTTACAGATACTATAAAAGTACAAATGCTGATTAGCGCTACGCAAATCAGCAAATCAGTGACTGTGGTGCCAAAGGGGCCTAAACTAAACTAAACCTAGCAGTCAATACTGGTGGAAAAAAAGTGACAGTTTACACTGATCACTTTTTTTCCTTTTACTAGTGACTGACAGGTGATTGATATGGGGTGATCAAGGGGTTAATTGGGGTGATGGGGGGTGATCTGGGGCTAAATATGTGGTGATTGGTGTACTCACTGTGACATGTGCTCTGTGCTGGGTCCCACCGATGAAAAGGACCCAGCACAGAGCACAGAAGCCATTTAATGCATTATATTTATAAATATAATGCATTATATGGCTTATGATTCGTTTTTTTGAAAGACACTAGCCTGCCAGCGCCGATCATTGGCTGGCAGGCTGGTGACGAACTTTTTCTGAGCCCGCCCTGATCTTCTGTGCACACAGATCGCGAAATCTCGCCTCTCGCGAAATAACGCGCTCGAGCGTCAACAAGGTGTATCTGGGCCACCGAGATCACGCGATCCTGCGTGCGGCGGTCCAGAGCAGGTTAAACTTGGCCAGCCACTGCTGCGACACCAGATTTAGGGGTTTACTATTATGGCAATTGAATTTCACCACAGAACAAAATCTATCCTTTGCCGGACACTATTAAACTTGGCCAGCCACAGCTGGGACACCAGATTTACGGTCTTGCTATTTTGGCAATATAATTTAACCCCAGACCAAAATCTACCCTTTGCCGGACGCTATTAAACTTGGCCAGACACAGCTGAAACCACTGATTTATGGTATTGCTATTTTGGCAACTGAACTTCACACCAGAAATAAATATATCCTTTACTGGACAATATTAAACTTGGCCAGCCACAGCTGGGACACCAGATTTACGGTATTGCTATTTTGGCAATTGAATTTCACAGCAGAAAAAAATATGCCCTTTTACGGACAGATTTAAACTAGGCCTGCAACAGCTGGAACACCAGATTCAGGGTATTGCTATTTTGGCAATAAAATTTCACCCCAGAAAAAAATATACCCTTTTACGGACAGATTTAAACTAGGCCTGCAACAGCTGGAACAACAGACTCAGGGTATTGCTATTTTGGCAATTAAATTTCACCCCAGAACAATTTCTATCCTGTGCCGGGCACTATTAAACTTGGCCAGCCACAGCTGAAACCACTGATTTATGGTATTGATATTTTGGCAATTGAATTTCACACCAGAAAAAAATATGTCCTTTTACGGACAGATTTAAACTAGGCCTGCAACAGCTGGAACAGCAGATTCAGGGTATTGCTATTTTGGCAATTAAATTTCACCCCAGAACAATTTCTATCCTGTGCCGGACACTATTAAACTTGGCCAGCCACAGCTGAAACCACTGATTTATAGTATTGATATTTTGGCAATTGAATTTCACCCCAGAACAAAATCTTTCCTGTGTCGGACAGTATTAAACTTGGCCAGCCACAACTGAAACCACTAATTTATGGTATTGCTACTCTGGCAACTGAATTTCACCCCAGGACAAAATCTTTCCTTTGCCGGACAGTATTAAACTTGGCCAGCCACAGCTGGGACACCAGATTTAGGGAATTGCTATTTTGGCAATTGAATTTCACCCCAGAACAAAATCTATACTTTGCTGGACACTATTAAACTTGGCCAGCCATAGCTGAAACCACTGATTTATGGTATTGCTATTTTGGCAATTGAATTTCACACCAGAAAAAAAAAATATACCCTTTTACGGACAGATTTAAACTAGGCCTGCAACAGCTGGAACACCAGATTCAGGGTTTTGCTATTTTGGCAATTAAATTTCACCCCAGAACAATTTCTATCCTGTGCCGGACACTATTAAACTTGGCCAGCCACAGCTGAAACCACTTATTTATGGTATTGCTATTTTGGCAATTGAATTTCACCCCAGAACAAAATCTTTCCTGTGACGGACAGTATTAAACTTGGCCAGCCACAACTGAAACCACTGATTTATGGTATTGCTACTCTGGCAATTGAATTTCACCCCAGGACAAAATCTTTCCTTTGCCGGACAGTATTAAACTTGGCCAGCCACAGCTGGGACACCAGATTTAGGGGATTGCTATTTTGGCAATTGAATTTCAGCCCAGAACAAAATCTATCCTTTGCCTGACACTATTAAACATGACCAGCCACTGCTGGGACACCAGATTTACGGTATTGCTATTTTGGCAATATGATTTCATCCCAGAACAAAATCTACCGTTTGCCAGACACTATTAAACTTGGCCAACCACAGCAGAAACCACTGATTTATAGTATTGCTATTTTGGCAATTGAATTTCACACCAGAAAAAAAAAAATACCCTTTTACGGACAGATTTAAACTAGACCTGCAACAGCTGGAACACCAGATTCAGGGTTTTGCTATTTTGGCAATTAAATTTCACCCCAGAACAATTTCTATCCTGTGCCGGACACTATTAAACTTGGCCAGCCACAGCTGAAACCACTGATTTATGGTATTGCTATTTTGGCAATTGAATTTCACCCCAGAAAATAATATATCCTATGACGGACACTATGAAACTTGTCCAGTCACAGCTGGAACACCAGATTTACGTTATTGCTATTTTGGCAATTGAATTTCACCACAGAAAAAAATCTATCCTTTGCCAGACAGCAGACAGTATTACACTTGGCTAGCCACAGCTGGAACACCAGATTTTGGGGATTGCTATTTTGGCAATTGAATTTAGCCCCTTAATTAAATATAGAAATTTCTATCCTGAGTTTCTAGCGGTGACAATAAGCACAGCCTAGCCCCTGGTGTAGGATATAAAAAAAAAAAAACTAGTATTGATGGATTGATGGACTTGGTGGCAGCTTGTGCTGGTGCACCACAAGACACACAATGGCCGCTGATCACCCCAGAAAAAAGTGACAGAAAAACGCTCTGTGCAGCCTAAAAACCAGTGAGCAATTAACTAGCAGAAGTTGAATGATTCACAGCGGTACATCGATCACTTCATTAAGTGTTGTTGCTGACTTTTCCCGGCCTAATCTCGCCCTCACAGCAGCTGCGTCCTCTCCCTACACTAATCAGAGCAGTGTGACATGCAGCGCTACGTGACTCCAGCTTAAATAGAGGCTGGGTCACATGCTGCACTTGGCCAATCACAGCCATGCCATTAGTAGTACGATTGTGTATCTCATAGTGTATTTCTGTCCGTAAAAGGGTATATTACACTCAAGGTGTATATACAAGTGCTGAGAGGGTTATCCTCAATAACTTCACACGCTACCGTGCGTCTCCAAGTGTATTTCTGTCCGATAAAGGGTTTATTACACAAAGTGTTAAAATACAATTGCTGAAGGCATAATCCTACATATTTTTTAACACGCTACTGTGCATCTCCAAGTGTAAATCTTTCCATAAAAGTATACCTTTCATCCAGGGCCTAAATACTAGGCCTACAATTGATATTCCCCAAAGGGTAAGTTCACACTTGCGCGTTTTACAGCGCGTTCGAACGCGCTGTAAAACGCTCAACACATGCAAACCAATGCTTCCCTATGGGACTGGTTCACACGTGCTGTAAAGCGCCCTACGCATAAACAAGTACTTGAGCTTTTTTTGGGGCGTTTGTCGAGCGTATTGTGATTGACACCACAGCAGTCAATCACAAGAACGCGCGTACGACGCGCGTTTCCTATTTGCAAAAGCGCGCTGTAATACGCGTGACACAAACGCGCGTAAAACGCGCGTTTCAAGAACGCTCAGGTCTGAACCCAGGGTAAAGCAGTTTTTACTGCTGTGCCTGGATTAGTGTAATACGGTACATAAATAAATAGGCAGATAGTGCTAAAGGTCTATTCAGACTTTGTAAAGTATAAAATACAGCACAGTGCATATAGTGTACTGTACTGTATTATACAGACACCAGATCCACTGGATCTACAAGAACCAAGTGGGTGTGGGTCAAAAAAAAGCAATTTTTTGTCACCTTGCATCACAAAAAGTGTAATACCAAGAGATCAAAAGGCGTATGACTCCCACAATAGTACCAATAAAACCGCCATCTCATTCCGCAAAAAGTCCTTACATAGGACAATCGCCAAAAGAAATAAAAAAATATGTCTCTCAGACTATGGAGACACTAAAACATAATTTTTTTTTCTAAAATGCTATTATTGTGTTAAAGTAAAATAAATTTTATAAAAGTATACATATTACATATTGCCGCGTCCGTAAAAACCTGCTCTATAAAAATATCACATGATCTAACCCCTAAGGTAAACACCGTTAAAAAAATAAAACAAAAACAATGTAAAAAAAAAACTCTTACCTCACATCTCAAAAACTGTAATAGCAAGCGATCAAAAAGTTATATTTACCCAAATAGTGCCAATCAAACCGTCATCTCATCCTGAAAAAAATGATACCCCACATACTGTAGGACAATCGCCCAAAAATGTTTTAAAAAATATGGCTCTCAGACTATGGAGACACTAAAACATGATTTTTTTTGTTTTAAAAAATGATAATATTGTGTAAAACTTAAATAAATAAATAAAAAGTTTACATATTATGTATTGCCGCGACCGTCACAACCTGCTCTATAAAAATAACACATGACCAAACCCCTCAGGTGAACACAAAAAAAAAAGCGGTGTCAAAAGCCATGTTTGTCACCATACGTCACAAGTGTAATAGCAAGCGACCAAAATGTCATATGCACCCCAAGATAGTGCCAATCAAACCAACATCTCATCCCACAAAAAACGAACCCCTACATAAGACAGTCGCCAAAAAAATATGGCTTTCAGAATGTGGAGACACTAAAAAATCATTTTTTTCAAAAATGCTTTATTATGTAAAACTGAAACAAACCCCCCAAAGAGTAACCATATTTGGTATTGTCGCGTCCGTAGCAACCTGCTTTATAGAAATAGCACACAATCTAACCTGTCAGTCCAACGATGTAAATAACAAAAAATAAAAACTGTCCGAAAACAGCTTTTTTTTTGCAAATTTTCCATTTTAATCAATTTTTCCAGTAACAAAGCAAGGGTTAACAGCCAAACAAAACTCAATATTTATTGCACTGATTCTCTAGTTTTCAGAAACACCCTTTATGTTGTCGCAAACTGCTGTATGGCCAAACGGCAGGGCGTAAAAGGAAAGGAATGCCATATGGTTTTTTGAAGGCAGATTTTGCTGGATTTTGCAAATGCCCTTTTTGAAGCCCCCCTGATGCACCCCAACAGTAGAAACTCCAAAAAAGTTACCCTATTTTGTAAACTACGGAATAAGGTGGCAGTTTTGTTTGTATTATTTTAGGGTAAATATGATTGTTGTTTGCTCTATATTACACTTTTTTGAGGTTAGGTAACAAAAAATAGAAATTCTGAAATTTTATCTCCATTTGCCAATAACTCTTGTGGAACACCTAAAGGGTTAATAAAGTTTGAAAAATCAGTTTTGAATACCTTTGAATAGGGGTGTAGTTTCTTAGATGGAGTCATTTTTTTGGAGTTTCTACTCTAGGGGTGCATCGGGGGGCTTCAAATGGGACATGGTGTCAAAAATCCAGTCCAGCAAAATCCACCTTCCAAAAACCATACAGGCCATACAGCAGTTTATGACCACATATGGGGTGTTTCTGCAAACTACAGAATCGGGGCAATAAATATTGAGTTTTGTTTGGCTGTTATCCCTTGTTTTGTTACTGGAAAAAAATGGATTAAAATAGAAAATTTTCCAAAAAATCGAAATTCTGAAATTTTATCTCCATTTGCCATTAACTCTTCTGGAAAACCTAAAGGGTTAATGATGTTTGTAAAATCAGTTTTGAATACCTTGAGGGTGTAGTTTCTAGAATGGCGTCATTTTTGGGTGGTTTCTATTATGTAAGCCTCACAAAGTGACTTTAGACCTGAACTGGTCCCTAAAAAGTGGGTTTTTGAAAATTTCTGAAAATTTTCAAGATTTGCTTCTAAACTTCTAAGCCTTGTAATGTCCCCAAAAATGAAATGGCATTCCCAAAATGATCGATACATGAAGTAGACATATGGGGAATGTAAATCAATAGCTTTTTTGGCGGTATTACTATGTATTATAGAAGTAGAGAAATTGAAACTTGGAAAATTGCTAATTTTTCCAAATTTTTGGTAAATTTGGAATTTTTTATAAATAAAAATGAAATTTTTCGACTTCATTTTACCACTGTCATGAAGTTCAATATGTGATGAAAAAACAATCTCAGAATGGCCTGGGTAAGAAAAAGCGTTTTTAAGTTATCACCACATAAATTGACACTGGTCAGATATGCAAAAAATGGCCAGGTCCTTAAGGTGAAATAGGGATTCGAGTCCTTAAGGGGTTAAAGAAACCGGAGTTCAAGAAAAGGAGCAAGAAACAAAGATTCATTAGCTCTTTCTTGTATATTGTTGGCTTGATTCTAGGTAGTCTTCCTACTACTGTACTGTAGGCAAAAAACCCCTGTGAGGTAGAGCCAATTTTCCCCACTTAAGGGGAAAAAAATTCCTTCCCGACTCCAATCAGGCAGTCAGAACAACTCCCTGGATCAACAACCTATCTCTAGTAGCTATAGCCTGAAATATTATTACGCTCCAGAAATACATCTAGGCCCCTCTTGAATTCCTTTATTGTACTCACCATCACCACCTTCTCAGGCAGAGAGTTCCATAGTCTCACTGCTCTTACCGTGAAGAACCCTTTTCTATGTTTGTGTACAAACCTTCTTTCCTCTAGACGCAGAGGATGTCCCCTCGTCACAGTCACAGTCCTGGGGATAAATAGATGATGTGAGAGATCTCTGTACTGACCCCTGATATATTTATACATGGTTATTAGATCTCCCCTCAGTCGTTTTTTTCTAAAGTGAATAACCCTAATTTTGATACCCTTTCAGGGTACTGTAGTTGCCCCATTCCAGTTATTACTTTAGTTGCCCTCCTCTGAACCCTCTCCAGCTCTGCTATGTCTGCCTTGTTCACAGGAGCCCAGAACTGTACACAGTACTCCATGTGTGGTCTGACTAGTGATTTGTAAAGTGGTAGGACTATGTTCTCATCACCGGCATCTATGCCCCTTTTGATGCAACCCATTATCTTATTGGCCTTAGCAGCAGCTGCCTGACACTGGTTTTTACAGCTTAGTTTGTTATTTATTAAAATTCCTAGATCCTTTTCCATGTCAGTGTTACTGAGTGTTTTACCATTTAGTATGTACGGGTGACTTACATTATTCCTTCCCATGTGCATAACTTTACATTTGCCAGTGTTAAACCTCATCTGCCATTTCTCTGCCCAAGCCCCCAATCTATCCAGATCCCTCTGTAGCAGAAAACTGTCCTCTTCAGTGTTACTTACTTTACACAGTTTAGTGTCATCTGCAAAAATTGATATTTTACTGTGCAAGCCTTCTACAAGATCATTGATAAATATATTGAAGAGAATAGGGCCCAATACTGACCCCTGAGGTACCCCACTAGTGACCGTGACCCAATCTGAGTATGTACCGTTAATAACCACCCTCTGTTTTCTGTCACTCAGCCAGTTACTTACCCACATACAGACATTTTCTCCTAGTCCAAGTGTTCTCATTTTATATACTAACCTTTTGTGTGGTACAGTGTCAAATGCTTTGGAGAAGTCCAGATATATGACATCCACTGATTCTCCCCGGTCAAGTCTAGAACTTAACTTCTCATAGAAACTGATTAAATTAGTTTGACATAACCGATCCCTCATGAAGCCATGCTGATATGGTGTAATTTGCTTATTTTCATTGAGAGTGGGGTAGAGGGAAGAGTGCCAGGGAGGCTAGCCCTGATCTGACACACCGCAACAAGTTTGTACGGTTAGCAGATAAGGGGGATGACAGTTCAGGGACGGTACTGCTGCAGCCGGACACTTCCTCTGCCAGTCAGGGGAATGTCAGCTCCAGTGAGCAGGGGACCAGAAGAGCAGGGCAGGCCAGACAGGTGCTGGTAGTGGGAGACTCACTTACTAGAGGAACAGCTAGGGCGATCTGTCACAAAGAGTTCGACATATCGCGGATCAGGTTGACAGATTAATGGGAGGGGCTGGAAAAGATCCAGCAGTCATAGTCCATATCGGAACCAATGACAAAGTTAGAGGAAGGTGGAGAGTCCTTAAAAATTATCTTAGGGATTTAGGTCACAAGCTTAGGGCAAGGACCTCAAAAGTAGTATTTTCTGAAATGCTGCCTGTACCACGAGCCACACAAGAAAGGCAGCGGGAGACAAGGGAGGTTAGCAAGTGACTCAAGAACTGGTGTAGGAAGGAGGGGTTCAGGTTCCTGGAGAACTGGGCCGACTTCTCTGTCGGCTACAGGCTCTATCGTAGGAACGGGCTGCACCTCAATGGGTAAGGGGCAGCTGTGTTGGGGAGAAAGATGGCTAGAAGGTTGGAGGAGTGTTTAAACTAGGGACTGGGGGGAGGGGGATTATGTTATAGGAAGGGAAGATAGTGCAGATAAAGACCAGGGGCGAGGTAGTGTGACTGGGGAGGAATGGAAGTGGGGACTAGAACAGTTCAGAATGAATGGTGTAGGGTTAAAAAAACACATAAACCTCTCAAATGTATGTATACTAATACCAGAAGCCTGACTAACAAGACTGGTGAACTGAAATTAGTGATTTGTGAGGAGGACTATGACATAGTAAGAATAACTGAGACATGGCTGGATGATACTATGACTGGGCAGTTAATGTACAAAGTTACAGTCTGTTTAGAAAGGATCGTTAAAACCGGAGAGGTGGAGGGGTCTGCCTTTATGTGAAGTCCTGTCTAAAGCCCACAATTCGAGAATACATCTGTGAGGGACATGAACATGTGGAGTCACTGTGGGTAGAAATACATGGAGGCAAAAACAATAATGAAATACTAATAGGAGTTTATTATAAACCTCCTAATATACATGAGTCCACAGAAAATCTATTACTAAACGAGATAGATGAGGCGGCAGATCATAATGAGCTCGTTATTATGGGGGACTTCAACTACCCAGATATAGACTAGGAAACTGAAAGCTGTACATCCCATAAAGGAAACAGGTTCTTGGCAATAGCTAAAGACAATTACCTTTCCCAACTGGTTCAGGACCCCACTACTCAGGACCCCACATAGTGGACTTAGTATTAACCAATAGACCTGTCAGAACAACAGATGTGCAGGATAGGGGAAACCTAGGAAATAGTGACCATAAAGTAATAACCTTCCAATTATCCTTCAAACGAGAGTTTCTAAAGGGAGGAACAAAAATACAAAACTTCAAAAAAGCTAAATTTAGCCAACTAAGCAAGGCCATAGGCCTAACTAACTGGGACAAAGTCCTCAAAAGTAAAAATACAACCACAAAATGGTAGATTTTTAAAAGCATTGTAACATCTGATTGTGAGAGGTACACATACCTTATAGGAGTAAAAGGCTAAGAAACAATAAGAAACCAATGTGGATAAATAGAACGGTAAAGAAAGCAATAATTGACAAAAAGAAAGCATATAAATCACTAAAACAGGAGGGGAGCCAGGAAGCACTGATAAACGATAAGGAAAAAAATGGAATATGTAAAAAAACTAATAAAAATTTCCAAACTAGAGACAGAGAGATGAACTGCCAAAGAGAGTAAAACTAACCTTAAAATGTTCTTCAATTCTTCAATGGTAAAAAATATAAATTTGAAGGAGTCCGCCCTCTACATAGCAATGAGGGGGTGTTGAAGAGAGCGACGTAGATAAAGCAAAACTATTAAATATTTTTTTCTCCACTATATTCACTGAAGAAAATAACCTGTCAGAAGAAATGCAGAATTTAAAAGTAAATTCCCCATTAAAAGTGCCCTGTCTGACCTAGGAAGAAGTACAACAGCGACTTAAAAATATTAAAATAGACAAATCGCCAGGACCGGATGGCATACACCCCCATATCCTGAGGGAATTGGGTGATGTCATAGCCAGACCTTTATTTCTGATATTTACGGACTCTATACTGACAGGGAATGTTCCACAGGATTGGCGCATAGCAAATGTGGTGCCAATATTCAAAAAGGGTCCAAAAACAGAGCCCTGGAAATTATAGGCCGGAAAGTTTAACATCTGTTGTTGGTAAACTGTTTGAAGGGTTTCTAAGAGATGCTATCTTGGAGTATCTCAATGGAAATAAGCAAATAACGGCATATCAGCATGGCTTCATGAAGGATCGGTCATGTCAAACGAATTTAATCAGTTTCTATTAGGATGTAAGTTCCAGACTTGACAGCGGCGAATCAATGGATGTCGTATATCTGGACTTCTCCAAAGCATTTGACACTGTACCTCATAAAAGGTTAGTATATAAAATGGGGATGCTCGGACTGGGAGAGAATGTCGGTATGTGGGTAAGTAACTGGCTGAGTGACAGAAAACAGAGGGTGGTTATTAACGGTACACACTTGGATTGGGTCACTGTCACTGAAGAGGACAGTTTTCTGCTACAGAGGGATCTGGATAGATTGGAGGCTTGGACAGAGAAATAGCAGATGAGGTTTAACACTGACAAATGTAACGTTATGCACATGGGAAGGAATAATGCAAGTCACCCGTACATACTAAATGGTAAAACACTCAGTAAAACTGACATGGAAAAGGATCTAGGAATTTAAATAAACAGCAAACTGAGCAGTAAAAAACAGTATTGGGCAGCTGCTGCCAAGGCCAATAAGATAATGGGTTGCATCAAAAGGGGCATAGATGCCCGTGATGAGAACATAGTCCTACCACTTTACAAATCGCTAGTCAGACCACACATGGAGTACTGTGTACAGTTCTGGGCTCCTGTGAACAAGGCAGACATAGCAGAGCTGGAGAGGGTTCAGAGGAGGGTGACTAAAGTAATAACTGGAATGGGGCAACTACAGTACCCTGAAAGGTTATCAAAATTAGGGTTATACACTATAGAATAAAGACGACTGAGGGGAGATCTAATAACTATGTATAAATATATCAGGTCAGTACAGATATCTCTCCCATCATCTTTTTATCCCCAGGACTGTGACTGTGACGAGGCGACATCCTCTGCGTCTGGAGGAAAGAAGGTTTATACACAAACAGAGGATTCTTCCCGGTAAGAGCAGTGAGACTATGGAACTCTCTGCCTGAGGAGGTGGTGATGGTGAGTACAATAAAGGTATTCAAGAGGGGCCTGGATGTATTTCTGGAGTGTAATAATATTACAGGCTTTAGCTACTAAGGAGGGGTCGTTGATCCAGGGAGCTATTCTGATTGCCTGATTGGAGTCGGGAAGGATTTTTTTCCCCTTAAGTGGGGAAAATTGGCTTCTGCCTCACAGGGGTTTTTTGCTTTCCTCTGGATCAACTTGTAGGCAACAGACCGAACTGGATGGACCAAGGACTTTTTTCGGTCTTATATACTATGTTACTATGTTACTGGAACCAGAATATGGGAAGTTTTTCCAAATGCACTTTACATTATTGTCAATAATTATTCTAGAGTATATATATTTCTAGGCATATAGAATAATTATTATTAATTACATGCGCCTTCAATCACAAAACCAGGTTTCCACACGGATGAGTATAACGCCAGTTACATCCAACCATGTAGAGAGATAAACACGGAAGTCAGCCATCCCTCCCATTATAGCAGACAACACCGTGTTCGAACCTAAATCCATATTAAAACAAAATATACATAAACCAAAGAAATAAGAAAAAGTTAAGTCGGTTAATCAAACTGTGGAGAACAGTGTTAACTGCCCTTTAAGGTTTGAAAAGGGGAAGATGAAATGCAGTCCATACCCTGCTAAGGCAATGTACCACAAAATGCCAACCTCACACCAAACTTGTCTTAAAATAATATAGTAATAATATAGTAAGGCAATTATTAGTATGATACCATATGATACTAATAATATACTTAACTTACAATGTTTCAACGGTGAAACTTACAATTATTGTCAATAATAAAGTTGCTTATCATCGTCAATCATCAAAAAAACTGACAAATAAATATAGAGACTTCATACGAACCAGAAACATATTTTCCACATTCAGCAAACATAAGATTGCTTGGTAATTGCACACCGTATGGATCCACCTTTAAATCTGCTCTTAGTGAATGGTCATTTCGATTCAGATTTGATAACTTCGATAGAGTTTAAAAGTTTAAGAAAGAAACAACGCTACTGTATTATGCGGTTATAATGTTCAATTTCCAACCAAAAAATTAAATTCACAAAAAAATTAAAAAATTAAAAATTTACGGTTATAACATTTATGTTTTTTCATTCAGAATATGTTATATTAATTTTGTGATACCTTTATTTCTATAAACAATGCTATTGAAAAAGAAACATGCCTCTGAAACTAAAAACATAAAATTGTGTTGGTGTAAAACAATGGGTTTCAAATAAATATTTTATCTGCCTAAAGTACAGATTTATTACATTATTTTAAAAAACATAAATTTATATTGTTCTGTTTCAGTATCTTGCATTGTGTATTGGTATGCTCTTCTCTTCTCCCCCCCCCCTCTGTTTCAGCTTCTAGTTGGTTCAGTCTAGCCCAGTGATGGGCAAAGTGCGGCTCTCCAGCTGTTGCTAAACTACAACTCCCACCATGCCCTGCAGTAGGCTGATAGCTATAGACAGGCTTTGCATGCTGGGAGTTGTAGTTCTGCAACAGCTGGAGAGCCGCACGTTGCCCATCACTGGTCTAGCCACTTCCTGTTTTCCCTGTCATGCATTGCTATTTTGGATGCTCTGACTCTGAGGAGAATCTGTGTAGTATCTCATCTTTTTATCAAGGAGAATATTAGAGGCATAATTCTTTTACCATCTGGATTCCCTGCATATCTTGTAATACAATCTCCGGATTAAATACTACTTGATTAACTTCTGGGTGTCTGATGCGTGAACTGTAAGTGGAGAATGTCTGATTCAACATGTTACCTCAAAGATGCGTGATTATATAAGGCTGACATTTCGAAACGCCACAGTAAAAGAATTGTCTTAGTACTCTCCTTCTCCCGCTAAGAAAAAAATATACTCCTACTCCAAGTAATAGCCATCATCCTTTGTCTCCTGTTATGATAAAGTGGAAGGTAATATCTTATACTGCCTAGCACTGCATTCACTAGGATCAAAGAAGATTCTAGCAATTTCAGTTTCATAAAGGCTAGGAACTGTATTCAGCCTGTTTTCTGAGGTAAATAGTCTGCCTGCTGTAAGCTATTAAAAGACTGAACCACCACTAGAGGTCGCTGTTGTGTTACAGATGGAAATGCAGGACACAGCTAGAAGGATTTCTAAGCCCTCATTAAAGATGAAGGAGGCGCTCCTAACGAACAAAATTGAAATATACAATCATTTATTTATTTTGTGGGAAAAGACTGAACAATGTATGGATGCGACACATGGATCAGGCTATAACAAAGATCAATTAAAGGCCATGTGTACAAAATTGAATAAAATCTATTATAGTTATAAGAGACTGTCTGAAAAATATTCTTCTTTGTTATCAAGTCTCAACTCAGAGGAATTTATCCTAGAATTAAAGACCCACACTGCACTTAATGATAAAAGATATAGCAGATTTATGGCAGTCAAGTCAATGTTAGAGGACAAGATATCACAACAATATAAATCTGCGTCCTGCCATTCTAACCTTTCAAGGCACTCCAAGGCTTCATCCTGTTCCTCGAAATCTATTGCTCAGTCCTCATCGCTAAGGTCTCGCTCACAGCACACTTTCTCTGTGTACCTCATTGGTGTTGGCACGCGCAAAAGCGGAAGCAGCGAAGGTACAAGCTCCCTGCATTTAAAAGGAAGCAGCCATTAAGGCACAAGTCGCAGAGACACAAGCCCTATCCCAAGCTAATCAAGCAGCTATACAAGCCTAATCTCAAGCTAATCAAGTAGGTATACAGGCTCAGGCACATGCGACCAAAGCCAAGGCCGAAGCTAAGTTGGAGGTCCTTCAGATGGAAAGGGAAGAAGCAGCCATGGCTGAACTCTGAGTTCTTGAAGAAGCTGCTGAAGAAGAAGAAGCTTATCATCCTATGTCCAAGATATTTAATGACTCAGAAGGCCGTACCCTGCAATTCATCCTAGACCAAAGCAAAGTCAATGCATTTGCACCAGAAGATTTGGGCTCTGCACGCCAGCCTGCTGAACTCATGCTGGTAGAAAAAGAGTCAAAACTATACAGTTGACCCCAGTCCAGTGGACATTTCTCTCTCTTTCAAACCTATGGCACCTTACACAGTTTTTCAGGCGCCATTAGAGACCAAGCCGCTTCAAGCTCATCAAATCACATTAAAACCTCCTAGGACTAGTTACATAGCAACCAAGATGCTGGCGCCAACATTATCAGATGTGAAGCCTTCATTTACGCTCAACCCAGCTGCCACTCGATTCCATCTTCCAACCCCCAAACATAGGGTATCAGATGGCGCCAACAACACCAGAGAGGGAGAAGTTCCTATCGCCATGATGCAGGAAAGAAATAACGCATCAGAAATCGCTAGGTACCTCACTCAAGGGACCTCATCAGTACTAGCCTTATGAACTTTAATGATCGCCCAGAGAACTGTAGAAGTTGGAAGGCTACCTTCAAGACAACGGTTCAAACCCTTGGTGTACCGCCTATGCAAGAACTTGATTTACTAATTAGATGGCTAGGTCCATGGTCGTCAAACTGTGTTAAGAGACTCAAAACCGTTCATATCTACGAACCAGTCAAAGGCCTTCGTCTCGCATGGGAAAGATTAGAGCAGACATACGGCGACTCGGAAGTAGTTGAACGTGCCTTATTTAAACGACTATATGGCTTTCCTGGATTATCCAATACAGACCGCAAAGGGTTCCAGGAATTAAGCGACCTTCTTCTTGAGTTTGAAATCGTCAAGGGAGACCCGCAGCTACCAGGTCTCAGCTTTCTTGATACCTCCCATGGTGTGGGCCTGATTGTGGAGAAATTACCCCTCAATATTCAAGACCAATGGGTAACAACAGGTTCAAAATACAAGGAGCAACATCGTGTTTCCTTTCCACCATTTTCATTCTTCTGTAAGTTCGTCAAGGACTTGGCTAGAGCTAAAAACGATCTAAGCTTCAACACCTTGGGAACTAACATCTTTGGCTCTACTAAACAGAGACACAAGACTTTCAGTCCCAGACAGGGGGGCTCTAAAGGTCTAATTTCAGTAAAAAAGACAGGGGTTGTGCCCACTACTAACAGTGGAAATGAAAGCCATAAGGAAACCGATCATCATTGCCCTATCCATAAAAAACCACATCCTTTAAGGAAATGCTGTGTCTTCATAGCAAAGCCTTTTGAGGAATGTAAGGAGTTCCTAAAGAGTCATGAATATCTGCTTCAGTTGCTGTGCATCCACTGAGCACTTCGCAAGAGACTGTAAGGTTCCAGTCAAGTGTTCTGAATGTAATAGTGATCTACACATGTCCGCTGTTTACCCGGGACCAATCAGGCGGAACCTAGAACCAGTTAACTGGCACAAGCCCCATTCCGATCAAGACGGGGAGAATCATGGCGGGGAGAGTGCCGACCGACCAACCACAACCTTCATGCCCAGATGCACAAAGGTATGTGGAGAAGGACTTGTGTGCGGTAAGTCTTGTTCTAAGATTTGCCTCGTGGATGTGTTTCCTACTGCACAACCAGAGAAGACCATAAGAATGTATGCTATTCTAGATGACCAAAGTAATCATTCCCTAGCTAGCCCTAAGTTCTTTGATCTGTTCAGGATAGAGGGAGAGACTACACCCTACACCCTAGGAACATGCTCTGGTCTTGTTACAACCTCAGGAAGAAGAGCAAATGGTTTCACCTTGAAGCCCATCAAAGGAGATAATAAACTCGCTTTTCCAACCCTTATTGAGTGTGGCAAATTGCCAGACGCAAGGGATAAGATTCCAACACCTGAAGCCGCACAGCATCACCCTCATCTCAGGAACATAGCCAGAGAGATTCCTCCCCTTTATAACCATGCCGATATCTTGCTCTTGCTAGGTAGAGACATTCTTGAGGATCATAAGTAGTGTTGAGCGAACAGTTCGAGCATCGTTCGGGTTCGTACCGAATTTTGGGGTGTCCGGGGCCCGAACCCGGACATTTTCAAAAAAGTTCGGGTTCGGTTCGGTGTTCGTCGATTACTTCCCGCTTTCTGAAGGGCTGCACAGCAGCCAATCAGCTAGCGTTTTACTTCTTGCCCTAAGAGCCCATCACAGCCATGCCTACTAATGGCATGGCTGTGATTGGCCAAGTGCAGCATGTGACCCAGCCTCTATTTAAGCTGGAGTCACGTAGCGCCGCACGTCACACTGCTCTGATTAGTGTAGGGAGAGAACGCAGCTTCTGTCAGGGCGAGATTAGGCAGGTTAAAGTCAGCAACAGCACCTAATGAACGGATCGATTTACAGCTGAGAATCATTGAACTTCTGCTAGTTACTTGCTCGCTGGTTTTTAGGCTGCACAGAGCGATTTTCTGTCACTTATTTTCTGGGTTGATCGGTGGCCATTTTGTGACTTGTGGTGCGCCAGAAGAAGCTGCCACCAAGTCCATCAATCCATCAATACTAGTTTTTTTTTTTTGCTATATACTACATCAGGGGCTTGGCTGTGCTAATTGTCACCCCTAGAAACTCAGGAAATAAATTTCTATATTTTATTAAGGGGTTAAATACAATTGCCCGAATACCAATCCCCTAAATCTGGTGTTCCAGCTTTGGCTAGACAAGTATAATACTGTCTGCTGTCTGGCAAAGGATAGATTATTTTCTGGGGTTAAATTCAATTGCCAAAATAGCAATACCATAAATCAGTGGTTTCAGCTGTGGCTGGCAAAATAGAATTGTGTTTGCCAAAACATATATTTTGTTCTGGGGTGTAATTCACTTGCCAAAATAGCAATACCCTGAATCTGGTGTCCCAGCTGTTGCATGCCAGGATTCATAGTGTCCGCCAAAACATATATTTTGTTCTGGGGTGAAATTCAATTGCCAAAATAGCAATACCATAAATCAGTGGTTTCAGCTGTGGCTGGCAAAATAGAATAGTGTCCGCCAAAACATATATTTTGTTTCTGGGGTGTAAATTCAATTGCCAAAATAGCAATACCATAAATCAGTGGTTTCAGCTGTGGCTGGCAAAATATAATAGTGTCTGCCAAAACATATATTTTGTTCTGGGGTGTAATTCACTTGCCAAAATAGCAATACCCTGAATCTGGTGTTCCAGCTGTTGCATGCCAGGATTCATAGTGTCCGCCAAAACATATATTTTGTTCTGGGGTGAAATTCAATTGCCAAAATAGCAATACCATAAATCAGTGGTTTCAGCTGTGGCTGGCAAAATAGAATAGTGTCTGCCAAAACATATATTTTGTTCTGGGGTGTAATTCACTTGCCAAAATAGCAATACCCTGAATCTGGTGTCCCAGCTGTTGCATGCCAGGATTCATAGTGTCCGCCAAAACATATATTTTGTTCTGGGGTGAAATTCAATTGCCAAAATAGCAATACCATAAATCAGTGGTTTCAGCTGTGGCTGGCAAAATAGAATAGTGTCCGCCAAAACATATATTTTGTTCTGGGGTGTAATTCACTTGCCAAAATAGCAATACCCTAGAATCTGGTGTCCCAGCTGTTGCATGCCACGATTCATAGTGTCCGCCAAAACATATATTTTGTTCTGGGGTGAAATTCAATTGCCAAAATAGCAATACCATAAATCAGTGGTTTCAGCTGTGGCTGGCAAAATATAATAGTGTCCGCCAAAACATATATTTTGTTCTGGGGTGTAATTCACTTGCCAAAATAGCAATACCATAAATCAGTGGTTTCAGCTGTGGCTGGCAAAATAGAATAGTGTCTGCCAAAACATATATTTTGTTCTGGGGTGTAATTCACTTGCCAAAATAGCAATACCCTGAATCTGGTGTCCCAGCTGTTGCATGCCAGGATTCATAGTGTCCGCCAAAACATATATTTTGTTCTGGGGTGAAATTCAATTGCCAAAATAGCAATACCATAAATCAGTGGTTTCAGCTGTGGCTGGCAAAATAGAATAGTGTCCGCCAAAACATATATTTTGTTCTGGGGTGAAATTCAATTGCCAAAATAGCAATACCATAAATCAGTGGTTTCAGCTGTGGCTGGCAAAATAGAATAGTGTCTGCCAAAACATATATTTTGTTCTGGGGTGTAATTCACTTGCCAAAATAGCAATACCCAGAATCTGGTGTCCCAGCAGTTGCAGGCCACGTTTCATAGTGTCCGCCAAAACATATATTTTGTTCTGGGGTGAAATTCACTTGCCAAAATAGCAATACCATAAATCAGTGGTTTCAGCTGTGGCTGGCAAAATATAATAGTGTCTGCCAAAACATATATTTTGTTCTGGGGTGCAATTCACTTGCCAAAATAGCAATACCATAAATCAGTGGTTTCAGCTGTGGCTGGCAAAATAGAATAGTGTCTGCCAAAACATATATTTTGTTCTGGGGTGTAATTCACTTGCCAAAATAGCAATACCCTGAATCTGGTGTTCCAGCTGTTGCATGCCAGGATTCATAGTGTCCGCCAAAACATATATTTTGTTCTGGGGTGAAATTCAATTGCCAAAATAGCAATACCATAAATCAGTGGTTTCAGCTGTGGCTGGCAAAATAGAATAGTGTCTGCCAAAACATATATTTTGTTCTGGGGTGTAATTCACTTGCCAAAATAGCAATACCCTGAATCTGGTGTCCCAGCTGTTGCATGCCAGGATTCATAGTGTCCGCCAAAACATATATTTTGTTCTGGGGTGAAATTCAATTGCCAAAATAGCAATACCATAAATCAGTGGTTTCAGCTGTGGCTGGCAAAATAGAATAGTGTCCGCCAAAACATATATTTTGTTCTGGGGTGAAATTCAATTGCCAAAATAGCAATACCATAAATCAGTGGTTTCAGCTGTGGCTGGCAAAATAGAATAGTGTCTGCCAAAACATATATTTTGTTCTGGGGTGTAATTCACTTGCCAAAATAGCAATACCCAGAATCTGGTGTCCCAGCAGTTGCAGGCCACGTTTCATAGTGTCCGCCAAAACATATATTTTGTTCTGGGGTGAAATTCAATTGCCAAAATAGCAATACCATAAATCAGTGGTTTCAGCTGTGGCTGGCAAAATATAATAGTGTCCGCCAAAACATATATTTTGTTCTGGGGTGTAATTCACTTGCCAAAATAGCAATACCATAAATCAGTGGTTTCAGCTGTGGCTGGCAAAATAGAATAGTGTCTGCCAAAACATATATTTTGTTCTGGGGTGTAATTCACTTGCCAAAATAGCAATACCCTGAATCTGGTGTTCCAGCTGTTGCATGCCAGGATTCATAGTGTCCGCCAAAACATATATTTTGTTCTGGGGTGAAATTCAATTGCCAAAATAGCAATACCATAAATCAGTGGTTTCAGCTGTGGCTGGCAAAATAGAATAGTGTCCGCCAAAACATATATTTTGTTCTGGGGTGAAATTCAATTGCCAAAATAGCAATACCATAAATCAGAGGTTTCAGCTGTGGCTGGCAAAATAGAATAGTGTCTGCCAAAACATATATTTTGTTCTGGGGTGTAATTCACTTGCCAAAATAGCAATACCCAGAATATGGTGTCCCAGCACTTGCAGGCCACGTTTCATAGTGTCCGCCAAAACATATATTTTGTTCTGGGGTGAAATTCAATTGCCAAAATAGCAATACCATAAATCAGTGTTTTCAGCTGTGGCTGGCAAAATATAATAGTGTCCGCCAAAACATATATTTTGTTCTGTGGTGTAAATCACTTGCCAAAATAGCAATACCATAAATCAGTGGTTTCAGCTGTGGCTGGCAAAATAGAATAGTGTCTGCCAAAACAAATATTTTGTTCTGGGGTGTAATTCACTTGCCAAAATAGCAATACCCTGAATCTGGTGTCCCAGCTGTTGCAGGCCACGTCTCACAGTGTCCGCTAAAACATATATTTTGTTCTGTGGTGAAATTAATCTGGCAAAATAGCAATATCCTGACTCTGGTGTCCCAGCTGTTGCAGGCCCATTGTAAATCTGTCCATAAAAGGATACCTTTCATCCAGGGCCTAAATACTTGCCCTAAAAGAGATATTCCCCTAAATCAGTGGTTACTGCTGTGCCTGGATTAGTGTAATACGCTACATAAACAAATAGGCAGATAGTGGTAGGTGCCTGTAAAAAAAGGCCTAAATTTGAAATCAATACATTGGGCCAAATATTTTATTCCTTGTTGTGGTGCTTGGTGAACGGTAACAATGAGGAAAACATCTAGTAAGGGACGCGGACGCGGTCGTGGTGGTGTTAGTGTACCCTCTGGTGCTGGGTGAGGACGTGGGGCCCAATGCCGTTCTAAGGATGGTAAGGCCTGAGCAGGTACAGGCGCTAGTCAATTGGGTGGCCGACAGTGGATCCAGCATGTTCACAACATTATCTCCCACCCAGTCTTCTGCAGAAAGCGCACAGGTGGCACCTGAAAACCAAGTCCATCAGTCTGTCACATCACCCCCATGCATATCAGGGAAACTGTCAGAGCCTCAAGTTATGCAGCAGTCTCTTATGCTGTTTGAAGACTCTGCTGGCATGGTTTCCCAAGGAAATCCACCTAGCCCTTCCCCAGTGGTGGAAGACATAGAATGCACTGATGCACAACCACTGATGTTTCCTGATGATGAGGACATGGGAATACCACCTCATCGGAGTCCGCACGTCTTTGATGATGACGAAACACAACTGTTGCGTCTTTCTGCAGTGTGCAGACCGAACAGGAGGTCAGGGAGGAAGACTGTGTGGAAGACGATGCAGGGGACGATGAGGTCCTAGACCCCACATGGAATGAAGGTCGTGCCACTGACTTTCATAGTTCAGAGGAAGAGGCAGTGGTGAGAACGAGCCAACAGCGTAGCAAAAGAGGGAGCAGGGGGCAAAAGCAGAACAGCCGCCGCCAAGAGAGTTCGTCTAATACTGGCCACCGCCACCAGGGACCGAGCACCCCAAAGGCAGCTTCAAGGAGTTCCCTGGCATGGCACTTCTTTAAACAATGTGCTGACGACAAGACCCGAGTGGTTTGCACGCTGTGCCATCAGATCCTGAAGCGAGGCATTAACGTTCTGAACCTTAGCACAACCTGCATGACCAGGCATCTACATGCAAAGCATGAACTGCAGTGGAGTAAACACCTTAAAAGCAAGGAACTCACTCAGGCTCCCCCTGCTCCCTCTTCTGCTGCTGCCTCGGCCTCTTCCTCCGCCTCGGGAGGAATGTTGGCACCTGCCGCCCACCAAACAGAGGATGTGCCACCGACACCACCACCTGCGTCACCAAGCATCTCCACTATGTCACACGGCAGCGTTCAGCTCTCCATCTCACAAACCTTGGAGAGAAAGCGTAAATTCCCACCTAGCCACCCTCGAGCCCTGGGCCTGAATGCCAGCATTTCTAAACTACTGGCCTTTGAAATGCTGTCATTCATGGCTGTCCCACAGTATGTTGTCCCCAGCCGCCACTACTTCTCCAAGACAGCCGTGCCTTCCCTGCACAACCAAGTATCCGATAAAATCAAGTGTGCACTGCGCAACGCCATCTGTGGCAAGGTCCACCTAACCACAGATACGTGGACCAGTAAGCACGGCCAGGGACGCTATATCTCACTAACTGCACACTGGGTAAATGTAGTGGCGGCTGGGCCCCAGGCGGAGAGTTCTTTGGCGCACGTCCTTCTGCGGCCAAGGATAACAGGGCATCATTCTTTGCCTCCTGTAGCCTCCTCCTCCTACTCGGCTTCCTCCTCCTCTGCTTCCACCAGCTCATCCAGTCAGCCACACACCTTCACCACCAACTTCAGCACAGCCCGGGGTAAACGTCAGCAGGCCATTCTGAAACTCATATGTTTGGGGGACAGGCCCCACACCGCGCAGGAGTTGTGGCGGGGTATTGAACAACAGACCGACCAGTGGTTGCTGCCGGTGGGCCTCAAGCCCGGCCTGGTGGTGTGCGATAATGGGCGAAATCTCGTCGCAGCTCTGGGACTAGCCGGTTTGACGCACATCCCTTGCCTGGCGCATGTGCTGAATTTGGTGGTGCAGAAGTTCATTCACAACTACCCCAACATGTCAGAGCTGCTGCATAAAGTGAGGGCCGTCTGTGCGCGCTTCCGGCGTTCACATCCTGCCGCTGCTCGCCTGTCTGCGCTACAGCGTAACTTCGGCCTTCCAGCTCACCGCCTCATATGCGACGTGCCCACCAGGTGGAACTCCACCTTGCACATGCTGGAGAGACTGTGCGAGCAGCAGCAGGCCATAGTGGAGTCTCAGCTGCAGCACGCACACGTCAGTCGCACTGCGGAACAGCACCACTTCACCACCAATGATTGGGCCTCCATGCGAGACCTGTGTGCCCTGTTGCGCTGTTTCGAGTACTCCACCAACATGGCCAGTGGCGATGACACCGTCATCAGCGTTACAATGCTCTCCATGTCTCCTTGAGAAAACGCTTAGGGCGATGATGGAAGAGGAGGTGGCCCAGGAGGAGGAGGAGGAGGATGAGGGGTCATTTTTAGCACTTTCAGGCCAGTCTGTTAGAAGTGGCTCAGAGGGAGGTTTTTTGCAACAGCAGAGGCCAGGTACAAATGTGGCCAGCCAGGGCCCACTACTGGAGGACGAGGAGGATGAGGAGGAGGTGGAGGAGGATGAGGATGAAGCAGGTTCACAGCGGGGTGGCACCCGACACAGCTCAGGCCCATCACTGGTGCGTGGCTGGGGGATACGGAGGACGATGACGATACGCCTCCCACAGAGGACAGCTTGTCCTTACTTCTGTGGAGGCTGGCACACATGAGCGACTACATGCTGCAGTGCCTGCGCAACGACAGCAGAGTTGCCCACATTTTAACGTGTGCGGACTACTGGGTTGCCACCCTGCTGGATCCCCGGTACAAAGACAATGTGCCCACCTTACTTCCTGCACTGGAGCATGATAAGAAGATGCGCGAGTACAAGCCCACGCTGGTAGACGCGCTCCTGAGAGCATTCCCAAATGTCACAGGGGAACAGGTGGAAGCCCAAGGTGAAGGCAGAGAAGGAGCAAGAGGTCGCCAACGCAGCTGTGTCATGGCCAGCTCTTCTGAGGGCAGGGTTAGCATGGCAGAAATGTGGAAAAGTTTTGTCTCCACGCCACAGCTAACTGCACCACCACCTGATACGGAACGTGTTAGCAGGAGGCAGCATTTCACTAACATGGTTGAACAGTACGTCTGCACACCCCTCCACGTACTGACTGATGGTTCGGCCCCATTCAACTTCTGGGTCTCCAAATTGTCCACGTGGCCAGAGTTAGCATTTTATGCCTTGGAGGTGCTGGTCTGCCCGGCGACCAGCGTTTTGTCTGAACGTGTATTCAGCACGGCAGGGGGCGTCATTACTGACAAACGCAGCCGCCTGTCCACAGCCAACGTGGACAAGCTTACGTTCATGAAAATGAACCAGGCATGGATCCCACAGGACCTGTGCCTCCCTTGTGCAGAATAAACATTTATAACTGCCTCCCCATCAACCATGTATTCTTGTAGTCCGGGGCACTTCTTTATTGAATCCTAATTTTTTTAACTTTACCCTGATCTTGCGGTGCAACCCAAAGTTGAATGAACCTCTCCTCTGTCTGGGTGCTGGTCCGAAATAACTGAGAGTGGCCTTCTCCGTTGGTGGTTGATATGACGCATGATTCCTTGATGTGGGACCTCTCTCCTCTGTCTGGGTGCTGGTCCAAAATAAATGAGAGTGGCCTTCTCCGTTGGTGGTTGATATGACGCATGATTCCTTGCTGTGGGACCTCTCTCTCTGTCTGGGTGCTGGTCCAAAATAAATGAGAGTGGCCTTCTCCGGTGGTGGTTGATATGACGCATGATTCCTTGATGTGGGACCTCTCTACTCTGTCTGGGTGCTGGTCCAAAATAAATGAGAGTGGCCTTCTCCGGTGGTGGTTGATATGACACATGATTCCTTGATGTGGGACCTCTCTCCTCTGTCTGGGTGCTGGTCCAAAATAAATGAGAGTGGCCTTCTCCGGTGGTGGTTGATATGACGCATGATTCCTTGATGTGGGACCTCTCTCCTCTGTCTGGGTGCTGGTCCAAAATAAATGAGAGTGACCTTCTCCGGTGGTGGTTGATATGACGCATGATTCCTTGATGTGGGACCTCTCTCCTCTGTCTGGGTGCTGGTCCAAAATAAATGAGAGTGGCCTTTTCCGGTGGTGGTTGATATGACGCATGATTCCTTGCTGTGGGACCTCTATCCTCTGTCTGGGTGCTGGTCCAAAATAAATGAGAGTGGCCTTCTCCGGTGGTGGTTGATATGACGCATGATTCCTTGATGTGGGACCTCTCTCCTCTGTCTGGGTGCTGGTCCAAAATAAATGAGAGTGGCCTTCTCCGGTGGTGGTTGATATGACGCATGATTCCTTGCTGTGGGACCTGTCTCCTCTGTCTGGGTGCTGGTCCAAAATAAATGAGAGTGGCCTTCTCCGGTGGTGGTTGATATGACGCATGATTCCTTGATGTGGGACCTCTCTCCTCTGTCTGGGTGCTGGTCCATAATAAATGAGAGTGGCCTTCTCCGGTGGTGGTTGATATGACGCATGATTCCTTGCTGTGGGACCTGTATCCTCGGTCTGGGTACTGGTCCAAAATAAATGAGAGTGGCCTTCTCCGTTGGTGGTTGATATGACGCATGATTCCTTGCTGTGGGACCTGTATCCTCTGTCTGGGTGCTGGTCCAAAATAAATGAGAGTGGCCTTCTCCAGTGGTGGGTGATATGACGCATGATTCCTTGCTGTGGGACCTGTATCCTCTGTCTGGGTGCTGGTCCGAAATAAATGAGAGTGGCCTTCTCCAGTGGTGGGTGATATGACGCCTTATTCCTTGCTGTGGGACCTCTCTCCAATTGATATTGGTTAATTTTTATTTATTTATTTTATTTTAATTCATTTCCCTATCCACATTTGTTTGCAGGGGATTTACCTACATTTTGCTGCCTTTGACAGCCCTCTAGCCCTTTCCTGGACTATTTTACAGCCTTTTTAGTGCCTAAAAGTTCGGGTCCCCATTGACTTCAATGGGGTTCGGGTTCGGGATAAAGTTCGGGTCGAGTTCGAATCCCGAACCCGAACATTTTCGGGAAGTTCAGCCGAACTTCTCGAACCCGAACATCCAGGTGTTCGCTCATCTCTAATCATAAGGTCCTTGAACTTCGCAATGGCCCTTTCAACGCTCCATATGCCCAGAAACTTACAGTGGGTTGGATCATTGTGGGGGATGTATGTCTGGACAGAACCCGCAGACCCTGCCAAGTACACTCCTTCAGAACTGACATATTACTAGGGGGAAGAACTTCTTATGTCAGGCAGTGTCCTAACCTCTATTTCAGATACTTTGCAAGAACCTTCAGTTCCATCTGCAGTTGTTGATTGCACTCAAGAGGATCACAGTTCTTCCCAGTCTTCAATGGATGAGCACCTTCATATTACTCAGCCTTTTCTGGAAACCACAGGGACAAGTTCACTGCCATGTCCATGACAAATACTGCATGTCAACAACCAAAGTCTGTAGGTACAAAGACAGATCCCATTTCAGAAGTGAAAAGCAGACAAGAGCATTCGTGTTCACGATCCATAGACAGAAAGCAATCTACATCTAAATCAGCCTCACAAAATAAGCGCTCTAGCTCTAAAACTTTAGCAAGATCAAGGAGAACCAAGTCTTGCTCAGCTTCCAATGAAAGCAACTGACAATCTCCTGTAGTAAAAGGAAGAAATCCACATCTGGGGTGCATATAAGATCATTCAAGATTAAACCAGAAAAAATAGGAAATATTCCTGTGTCATCTGGCGTTTTCAAACAGCACAACCTTTATACATTTCGGTGGAAGCAGGTAAAACATCTCGCCAGTCATTTCTGGGAAAAATGGGGAAGAAAGTACCTCTGCCTCGTGCAAGAACGCAGAAGTTGGCAAGAACAAAGGCCTAATTTAAAGGAAGGACATTTTGTTCTGTTAAGAGACAAATAAGTTGATTGTCTCGACTGGCCTACTGGATTTATTACTAAAGTCGTTTCCAGTTCGGATTGAAAGAACTTCCACTGAGATTCTTTCTACCAGAGATGCACATCATCTTCTAGGACTGTTTCCAGTACCAGCTTTATGGTCTGAACTAAAGACATATTCTTTTTTGGTTTAAATAAATGTTCATTTCATGTTTCCTTTTTAGGTTTATGGACATTATTCATCTGTTTATTCATCAGGTTGATGGACATTATTAATTGTTATTTTATACAATTCCATTGTATGCATATATATAGTGGTGTCTACCGATACCAGACGGGGAGTGTTCTGTTTCAGTATCTTGCATTGTGTATTGGTGTGCTCCTCTCTTCCCCCCCCCACCTCTGTTTCAGCTTCTAGTTGGTTCAGTCTAGCCACTTCTGTTTTCCTTGTCATGCATTGCTGTTTTGTGTGCTCTGACTCTGAGGAGAATTTAAGGAGAATCTGAGGAGAATCTGTGTAGTATCTCATCTTTTTATCAAGGAGAATATTAGAGGCATAATTCTTTTACCATCTGGATTCCCAGCATATCTTGTAATACAATCTCCGGATTAAATACTACTTGATTAACTCCTGGGTGTCTGATGCGTAAACTGTAAGTGGAGAATGCCTGATTCAACAAGTCACCTCACAGCTGACATTTCGAAACGCCACATATATCAATAAGTGAATTTTATCAGACTCTTATACATAGTAGCAAATTAATTCAAACTAACGGATAAAAATCTTACCTAAACAATTTATTGAACATTGGAAAGCATTGGTAATGTGGAGAGAAGCCCAGTATAACTCAACATGCTGACACACAGTACTGGCAGGATTTATAAAGAGGAGTATTATGAGGCACTCTAGTGGACAGCCCCCAAAAAGCAACATACATGGTGGTAGCAGCAGGAGTCAGCAGCTGCAGAGAGACCAGTATTGATAGTGTGGACAGGAACTGAGTAAAACTAAACATGATTATACACAGTAGTGGCAGGATTTATGAAGAGGAGTAGTATGAGGAATCTGCATGGATAGCCCCAAAAAAGCAACATACATGGTGGTAGCAGCAGGAGTCAGCAGCAGCAGAAGCAGAGATACCAACATTGGTAATGTGGACAGGAACTGAGTATAACTCAGCATGATTATACAAGGTAGTGGCAGGATTTATAAAGAGGAGTAGTATAAGGAACTCTAGTTGACAGCCCCCAAATAGCAAGGTACAAGATGGTAGCAGAAGGAGTCAGCAGCAGCAGCAGAGAGACCAGCATTGGTAATGTGGACAGAAAATGAGTATAACTCAACATGATTAAACACGGTAGTGGCAAGAATTATAAAGAGAAGTTGTTTGAGGAACTCTAGTGGACAGGCCCCAAAAAAGCAA